>JAJAGP010002493.1:0-55000 GCA_025084515.1 Ancistrus triradiatus | reverse complement strand
TGGGATGTACCCTGCATCAGAACCACGCGGAGGCTGTAAAGAGGTTCAGCGGGAGGATTGGATTCATGTGGTTTAATGCAGTGATTAATGAAGGACGGAAACTGTTCTGAGGACAGATTATACGTTTTGAAGCTCACTGTTGAAAAGCAACTCTCGATGAAAAGGGCTCAGGATGATGAATCACACACACATATATGGCCAAAAGTATTGGAACAAACCTATATGTGGACAAAAGTATTGGGACAAACCTTCATGTGGACAAAAGTATTGGGCCACAAACCCACAAATGGCCAAAAGTATTGGGACACAAACCCACACGTGGCCAAAAGTATTGGGACACAAACCCACAGTCTTTCTACTTGCCACATTTCAAGCAATGCTGTAGTTCCTTCAGGAAAGGCAGATGTAGTTAAGATTATTTATTGACATACAAGATGTATCTTAAAGTATTACATGGAAGAAACCTTGGGAGGATCGAGACTCAAAAAACAAACCCAGCCTTCTTGGGCAGCCTAGATGTGATATTTAAACTGGTTACTATTTAAAGTAGCAGGAACTCAAAATGACCGTTCTAAAAAGGGCTGGTTAGAGATAGTGAGAAGACGCTGTGGTGTTTGACCCCTGCAAACTGTGGTTTAAATTTGCATCCGACATGTGGAATTAAGAAATGAAGGAAAAATATTTCCAATAAGGATTTATTTTGGACGAGAGCCGCGGAGAAAGGCACGAGCCAGAATCAGCTGGTCGGTTTCAGTGAAAAACTGCACGAACCTCTCAGCCCACTCTGTCCAGGCTGCAGGTGGCGCAGCTCAGCTCAGATCTGCTCGGATCTTTCAGTGTGCTAACACGGCATGAACAAACAAGGTGAAACAAAGACTTCTGCAAACCCCCGAATTCTGCTCCTTAAACATTAGCTTCACATTTGGAAAACAGTCACATCAATCCAGCATGAAGGTAAATCTCCAGACGCTGTATTAAGGTGAGGAACGGATTCTTGGGTTGCCTTATTTTCCTTAAAGACATATATTTTGAGATTTGTACATTATACGGTGGAACCTGCAGCACAAGATATAAATGTAAATAAAGCTTTAAATATATGTTTTCCTTTAGGCCAGTGGTTCCCAAACCTTTCTGCAACGCCCCCTATTTGTAGATAAGAATATTTTCTTATTGAGGACCTCACACAAAACACACACGAGGTCAGAGATGGTAAATAACAAAAGTACTTAGTTACTGTATTTTTATGTATCTGGAGTTTACTTGATTATTTCTGTAACTGAAAAATCTGTACTTTTTACTCAAGCCTTTCAAAATTTTAATACTTTTGCTTTTATGAATCGATTTATTTATATGTTCATTTTATTTATTTATATGTTATTTATATTTCTGGAGGAACTATCCCCTGCGGAGCTGCCCTTCTTTCTTCGTTTGCGTTTGGTTTGCGTTCGCTGAAGTGATGCAAGACATGCGAATTTCTTCCCCCCCCCCCCCCCCCATGAGTATCTAAGAAAAGCTGCGCCCTCCAACCGCCCTCCCCCAATTCTGCACACACACAGAGCAAAAGAACAAAGTGATTCATTGCAAATCTTTTTTGGCAAAAATTATATTGAATTACAGCTTTCTCGCTTTTTCTCCTTTTCTCTTGGGTTACATTTATAGCTTTTTTTCATTTTTTTTCCATTTTGGCTCCTTTTCTTTTTTCAGCACAGCTAAACATTTAGCTAAAAATCAAACGTTTTTCTTTTAACATCCCAGCAGAGTAGACACTACACACACACACACACACACATCCTTACAGAAGAATAATGACGGTTCATTATGTGCAATAAGCGCCTACTCTTTTTGACTGAAAGCATCCTTGCAAGTCATTTTATATACAGAATTTTCTCCACCGAGTGTGTTATTTTAATTTTATTTAACATATGAAATTGTAGTTTGACAAACACAAAAGCAGCTCCTCAGAGCGGACGAAGCCTCACGCACCCCCTGTGATGTTTACCGTTCCCCATTGGGAGTCCAGGTTGGGAACCATCTGCTTAGACGACTTGAAATCAAAAAGGGCTCAGTCAATTTTTAAGCTGAAGATCTGTTGCTTGTATGGCTAAACACGGCCATTGAACTCAACACAGACACTCTTACATGGGGGCTAAAAAGTCCCTATACATGGTGCCCTAAGAATAACAATTGTCCCCAGTTCATGTGCAACTTCATATTGGAAAGAGTGAGACAGTGATGCAGTCAGACAGGCAGAGAGTGAGACGACGAAGAGTGAGGCAATGAGACGAGAGTCAGTCAGCAAGACAAAGTATAAAGCAAAAAGACAGGGGACAGAGAGACTGACACAGAGACAGGAAACAAAACAATTATAGAGACAAACAGAGAGTCAGACACTTGGAGAAAGAGACAGAAAGAGAGACAGTTATAGAGACTAAGAGTAAGACAGAGGCACTGACAGACAGACTGATAGAGACAGGGTTAGACAGTTAGACACAGACGCAGAAGGAGATACATTTATAGAGATAAAGTGAGACAGCGAGTGAGACAGAAACACAGACAGGGAGACAGATACAGACAGAGGCACAGACAGAGAGTGAGACAGTTAGAGACAGATACAGAAAGAGAGACAGTTAGAGCGACAGACAGAAAGTGAGACAGAGTGAAACAGTTAGAGAGACAAACAGAAAGATAGACAGAGTACAAGACACTTAGTGAGACAGACAATTAGAGAGACAGTGAGACAGTTAGAGAGACTGAAGGAAACTTAATAACGTGCCGAATCCATTTCCCAGTGGAATTATTAGAAATGCCCTGCTTTACGTTTAAGCTAAACATTAAATCAGAACCAATTCTGCTGCAGTTTCCTGATGTGAACAGATGTAGGCGCTGTCGGTTGGATCCTTAAACATGCCCATAGGCACAGGAGACATTTATTAATATAGACTTATGATTAATATTAATATTTACAGATTAATATTAATAACCCGGTGAGCTGAACCGTACATGCGGTGAACTCTCTGTTTAAACACCGGCGCCTCTGCTGTATGAGCGCCACGACAGTGTGTGATAAAGTTCCCGAGTTCAGTTCCCACGGCAATATGTCGGCAAATACCCGCCTGATCTCCAATCTCACGCCCCCTTCCTCCCTTCCTCCCTCTCTAAGCATCCGATTGAACCTCTTTGTTTATTATTGATACCATTACTCCCTTCTCTCACAGTGCGACTCCAGGAATAAAACATGACATTAAACCATTTATGTTTCATTCTTATTCTCTGGACGTCCCCGTATGAGAGACACCGCTGCTCCGGCTAACTCTGTTACTGACAGCTACACACTATGTGTCCTCAAAATGAAGCCAGAGCAAGGAAAAGGGGGACAGACAGAGAGAGAGAGACAGAGAGAGAGAGAGAGGGGGGGGGGGATAAGTGAGGTGGATAAAAAGAAAAACATGGACAGTCGGTTAGTGAGACAGAATGACACAGTAAGACACACATGGACGCTTAACCATCGATCGCTTGGATTGTACATTGTAAGATTGTCTCAGCTGTGAAAATGAGAGAGAGCGAGAGAGACAGACAGAACAAGGCAGCAAGACAGGGCGAGAGTGAGAGAGAGAAATGAAGCACGAGACAGTCAAACAGCCATAGCTATGGCAGAGTGAGAGTTAGAGAGACACAGATCTAGGCAGGTAGACAGACAGTATGAGAGACAACAAGTGAGACTGGTAAACAACCAGAGGTACAAAGAATAAGAATGTGAGACAGAAAAAAAGCACAGTAAGAAAGTTAGGCAGACAGAGAAAGTGAGACAGACAGAGAAAAAAGTGAGGCAGAAAAAAGCAGAAAGTCAGAACAAGACACAGAATGAAACACTAAGACAGAGAGACAACCAGTGAGAAAATAAAATGATTAGAAACAGAATGTGGGACAGTAAGAGAGGCAGACGGAACCCCGAGGCAGAGAGACGCACAAAGAGTGAGACAGAGTAATCAGTCAGAGAGATTGAGAGTGAGACAGATAGAGACACAGACAAAGCAAGGCAGTTATAGAGACAGCGAGCGAGACACTTATGGAGACAGAGCAAGAGAGAGAGAGATGGACAATGAAACATACAGACACAGAGACTGAGACAGAGAAATAAGAGCGAGGCAGTAAGAAAAAGAGAGAGTAAGATAGAGGCAGAGAGCTTCAACAGAGACAGACATTAAGAGGGACACAGAGTAAGACAGAGACAGAGAGTGAAACAGAGAGTGCGGAAGTTAGAGACAGAGTGAAACAGTTAGAAAGACAGACAGTGAAACAGAGGCACAGAGAGTGAGACAGGCAGAGAGAAAAAAGTGAGGCATTAAATGAAATAGAGAGTAAGACATTTAGAGACAGAGTAGACATTTAGAGACACCGTAAAACAGTTAGAGACAGAGAGAGAGACAGAGTGAGACAGAGAGTGAGACAGGAAGAGACACAGACAGATAGAGAGAGACAGAGTGAAACAGGTAGAGACACAGAGAGAGATAGCGAGTGAGAGAGCGAGTCAGACAGTTAGAAAGAGACAGACTGAAACAGGTAGAGATAGAGAGTGAGACAGAGGGAAACAGAGTGAGGCAGAGAGAGACAGAGTGAAAAAGGTAGAGATAGAGTGTGAAACAGGTAGAGACAGAGAGTGAGACAGGTAGAGACACAGTGACACAGAGAAAGACAGCGAGTCAGACAGATAGAAAGAGACAGACTGAAACAGGTAGAGATAGTGAGTGAGACAGGCAGAGACACAGTGACACGGAGAAAGACAGAGAGTGAAACAGGTAGAGACAGAGAGTGAGACAGGTAGAGACACAGTGAGACAGAGAGAGACAAAGAGTGAGAGAGTTGTGTTGGCCTTTAGCAGCAAGAGTAATTAGTTGGTTTTCTCTGTGACCTTTCTCCCAGCGCTGAGAGCTTCAACAGAGAGAGTGAGACAGTTGGAGACAGAACGAAAGAGACAGAGAGTGAGACAGTTAGAGAGACAGGCTAAAACAGTTAGAGGGAGAGAGAGATAGACACAGACAGACAGACAGACAGACAATGAATGATACAGACACAGAGTGAGACAGACAGACAGAAAACACAGTGAGGCAGTAAGAGAAATAGAGAGTAAGACAGTCAAAGAGCTTCAACACAGACAGAGAGTGAGGCAGTTAGAGACAGAGAGTGAGCCAGAGATGGACAATGAGACAGTTGGAGACAGAGAGTGAGACAGAGACACAGTGACACAGTTATAGAGAGATAGAAAGTGAGACAGTTAGAGAGAGACAAAGAGTGAAACAGGTAGAGATAAAGAGTGAGACAGGTGCAGACAGAGAGTGAGACAGGTACAGATACAGTGAGACAGTTAGAGACAGACAGAGTGAGACAGGTAGTGAGACAGTTAGAGAGAGACAGAGAGAGTTAGAGACAGAGAGAGAGACAGAGTAAGACGCGTAGAGACAGTGAGAGAGGTACAGATACAGTGAGACAGTTAGAGAGAGACAGAGAGTGAGACAGGTAGAGACACAGTGAGACAGTTAAAGAGAGACAGAGTGAAACAGGTATAGACAGTGAGACAGTTAGAGACAGAGAGAGAGACACAGAGTGAGACATGTAGAGACAAAGAGTGAGACAGGTACAGACACAGTGAGGCAGTTAGAGAGAGACAGAGAGTGAGACAGGTAGTGAGAGAGAGAGTGAGACAGATATAGACAGAGAGTGAGACAGGTAGAGACACAGTGAGACAGTTAGAGAGAGACAGAGAGTGAGACAGGTAGAGACACAGTGAGACAGAGAGAGACAGAAAGTGAGACAGTTAGAGACAAAGAGTGAGACATGTAGAGACAGAGAGTGAGACAGGTAGAGACCGAGAGTGAGACAGGTGGAGACACAGTGAGACAGTTAGAGAGAGACAGAGAGTGAGACAGTTGTGCTGGCCTTTAGCAGCAGGAGTAATTAGTTGGTTTTCTCGGTGACCTTTCTCCCGGCTCTGAGAGCTTCAACAGGAAATCATGGTGTAATTCATAGCTGATTAAAGGTCAAAAGTCAGAGCAGAGCTGAAGCTCCTCCATCAGTCGCCGAGAGCAGAGTCGACAAAACAAGATGGAAAGATCAGGAGAAAGAAAAAAGCAAAACAACAAGGGAAACAGACGCAGGAACGGGCGGTGTGCCGAGGGACCAGACACACCCTTCGGACACGGACAGTTAAGTGAACGTTATTTATCTATATTATTTTATAAAATCATTTAGTGAATTATTCATACAGGGTTTTATTAAGAGTGATACACAAAGACATGATCTTAAGTTTTACATAAAGAAAGCGCCTCTAGTTCTGCACGTGCTGTAATCAGACTGGGATCATGGATATATTTACTAATGAATTCCTCCTGCTGCACCGGAGACCAAACCGCACTGAGGTCTCATTCCTAATCCTGAACTGAACCCCCCATTCGTAAGAAGCTCCGCTTTAATTGCGTAGCTAATCCTGGTCGTGCTAATTGATTCCCTCGTCTGCTGACGTCGGAGCAGTTCAGCAAACTCGATCACAACAATAGAGCGGCTCGCTCTGAGACGTTATCCCTAGATATTTTGGTGGCACCATTCAATTTATTTATGTGTCTGCAAAATTGTAATAAAATGTTGACTAGTGCTACATCTATGACTAAAACCCGACATTTTCCTTCTTCATCCAGTTATACGGACTGACAATATGTCAAAAAGTATCATAACACTCAGTCTGACCCCGGTCTCCATTGTGGGTGTGTGTGTGTGTGTGTGTGTGTGTGTGTGTGTGTGTGCAGCTAAATGGCAATCGTGAAACTGTTGTGTACGTGACTGGAGAGACTAAAACAGGAAAAAGTCGAAGGACGCTCAGCAGTTTGTGAAACGAGCAGGATGACACTAAAAGCTTTAGACTGTAGAGGAACAAGGATGGGATATAAACACACACACACACACACACACACACACACACAGCTGCTATGTTCTGAGTGAGACGATAATGAAGCCAATATGTGACCCACCTGAAAATGGGTGTGGTCCCAGGAGCCAATATGTGGATCATCTAAAAATGGGTGTGGTTCCAAGAGCCAATATACAATGCACCTGATAATGGGCGTGGTTCCAAGAGCCAATATCTGGCCCACCTGAAAATGGCAGCAACACAGCAGCCAATACAGTGATCCCTCACCTGCCATGGGGTTAAGTTCCAGAGACCCCCCGCGATAGGTGAAAATCCATGAAGTAGCGGTGTTATATTTATTTTATTATTTATACCTAGATTGATTTATTTTTTATATTGCTTTAAATTTTTTAGGCAAAAATAATTAAAATCATGAATATTATATAAATACCCATAAACCACAAAATCCCGTGATATAGCAAAAACTCCGCGATAGAGAATTAGATATATATTTTTAAAAAACCCGTGATACAGCGAAGCCGCAATAAGTGAACTGGTATATAGTGAGGGACGACTGGATATGGCCTCCTGAAAAAGGGTGTGGTCTCAGAAACAAACATCTGGCCCACCTGAAAAAAGGGTGTGGTCTAAGAAACAAACATCTGGCCCACCTGAAAAAGGGTGTGGTCTCAGAAACAAACATCTGGTCCACCTGAAAAAGGGTTGTGGTTAAGAAACAAACATCGGGCCACCTGAAAAAAGGGCTGTGTGGTCTAGAAAAAAAACATCTGGGCCCACCTGACAAAAGGGTGTGGTCTCAGAAACAAACAATCTGGTTCCACCTGAAAAAAAAGGGTATTAGTCTCAGAAAAAACATCTGGCCCAACTGAAAAAGGGGTGTGGTCTCAGAAACAAACTGTGGCCCACCTGAAAAAGGGTGTGGTCTAAGAAACAAACATCTGGCCCACTTGAAAAAGGGTGTGGTCTAAGAAGCAAACATCTGGCCCACCTGAAAAAGGGTGTGGTCTCAGAAACAAACATCTGGCCCATCTGAAAAAGGGTGTGGTCTCAGAAACAAACATCTGGCCCACCTGAAAAAGGGTGTGGTCTAAGAAACAAACATCTGGCCCACTTAAAAATGGGTGTGGTGCCAGAAACAAACATCTGGCCCATCTGACAATGGGTGTGGTCTCAGAAACAAACATCTGGCCCACTTAAAAATGGGTGTGGTGCCAGAAACAAACATCTGGCCCATCTGACAATGGGTGTGGTCTCAGCAGCCAATATTTGGCCCACCTGAAAATAAGTGTGGCCCCAAGAACTAATATATGATGCACCTGAGAGAGCCAAAAAAGGTGGACTCTATACACCATTTAGTGCACTATATGTTTAGTGTGTGTGTGTGTGTGTGTGTGTGTGTGTGTGTTGTATCAGGTACGTTTTATGGTAAGCCGTGCTGTAATTCATATTCTTTCAGTCTGTACAGGGTAATTCGGGTGAAATTTATCTTTTTATTAGCTGTAATTTTTCTGCCTATTATAATTTGATGGTATCCTGAGTGCAGCATTCAATAAAATCCCAGATTATTGTCACTATAAAAACAATCAGCTCTTACCTGCAGTGACAAATTCACCAGGGAGAGGTGCGTGGGCGAGAGACACAGACAAACAGAAACAAACACAGAGAGAGAGAGAGAGAGAGAGAGAGAGAGTGCGTTAGTAAAAGCCACTTCAGACATAATGAGCGTTTATTGCTGTTTCACAGGAGAATGCAAAACAAACACAGTGATGAAATCCATTTACTAAAAGTGATTTTAATTTAAAAAATGGAAACAAAAGGAATTACACATTATACAACAGATGATAACTGCATCAGAGTAAAAACACCCACCAACCCTCAGCACCCACACACCTGGGAAAGTGCTTACACAGCCTGAATCATCGCTCCAAACTCGGGGCTTGATTTGATTCAGTAACAGTTTGGAATCGTGTATCAGATTCATTCGTCAAAGCATGAATCACCTATCAGGATTGAATCACAAATCATGTTTGATTCATGTATCAGGGTTGAAGCATATGTCAATTATTTATCAGATATCTCAAACCATGAATTAGAGCCGGATCGGAATAAAAAATCAGATTTGAATTACAGATGATGAACTCCTGTCGAATAATGAATCAAGAGTCAAAATCCGGTAATAGAGTCAAACCACAAATCAGTGGCCTATGACTGAAACACGATTCAGATATGAATCAAGTTATTAACTGAGCATCAGTCACAAATAAAAGTTGAATCATGAGTCAGGAATTACCAGCAACAATCAATTCACAAAACCGACATGAACCGTAACTCAGAGTCAAACATGAATCAAAGTTAAATCATAAATCAATTGAATCATGAAGTAGAATTGTATCAGGAATCAGGGTCAAATCATAAATCAACTGTGAATCGTGACTCAGGTTGAATCATGAATCAGAGTTTAAATTAGATTAGATTTACTATCGAATAATGTATCAAGAGTCAAAATCAGGTAGCAGGGTCAAACCATAACTCAGGACTGAAACATGAATCAGAAGTCAGGATGCATCACGAGTTGAATTACCAGCAACAATCAAATCACAAAACAGACATGAACCGTAACTCAGAGTCAAATAATGAATCAGGACTGAATTGTGAATCACTGGCTTCAAATCAGAGTCAGGAATAAGAGCTGAATCATGAATCAGAGTTAAGTCATACATCAGTTGAATCAAGACTTGGAACTAAATCGGGAATCAGGAATAAACTGTGAATCGTGACTCAGGTTGAACATCACTTACAGGGACGAATCATGAATCAGGGTTGAATCTCAAACCATGAATCAGCATCATAAATTAGATCATAGATGGTAAATTCTTGGTGTATAATGAATCAAGAGTCAAAGTCAAGTAACAGGGTCAAACCACAAATCAGCACTGGAACATGAATCAGACATGAATCAAGTTATTAACTTAGGATTAAATGACGAATCGAGTCAAATAATGAATCAGAATTGAATCATGAATCAGAGTTAAATCATGAAATCAAGGTCAAATAATAAATCGAAATGTGAATGGTGACTCAGCAGAGTCTAACTGTGAGTCAAGTTGAATCATGAATCAGAGGTGATTCATAATTGTGCTTCAGATATTCAGAATCAGACTGAATCAGAGCTAATTATCAATCCAATCTGAATCTGCAGCAGGACCCAAAAGCGACCAGTGAATCAGTTTGAAATATGACTCAGAGTTGAATCATGAATCAGTTTGCAAACACTGAATCCAATGTGAGCGCGCGTAAATCATTAGATAAAGTGATACGGAGTTTGTACAGCTCTCCTATACTCGAGTAAATCCAGACTGTTTAGGGGTTTGAATGCTTGACATTAACCCCTAAACCCTTTATAAAACCCTTCATGCTGTATAAGGTACCTCAGCATCAGCGGCTGTGTTCCAAATCACACTGCACTGCCTGAACAAATGGTGAATCCGATTTAAATTCAAACCTCTGACATCCACTAACACCTCGCCGATTTCCCACCTGCTCACTCCTCACGGGGCCTAAGTGCTAATTAACCCGTCAGTCACTCGCACGATCACCTGTCAATCAAGAGAGCCCCGCCCAGTTCAGACAATCACTGAGAGAGAACTGTCTTTGGAACGGATCGCCGCTGTGGCGTCTTTATTGAGCCTTTATGCCGAAGCCTCTTCGATAATGAGCACGATTTTAAGATTAGTGATAACATTAAGTAAATATATTAACAGTTGATGTTTTTTTTCCTGGCACAGTTTCAGTGAACCACTCAGAATGATTTCAGCCAGACTCGCATTAACAACCCCCAAAAAATAAAAATAAATCCCAGTTTTATGTTTGACCAATATCCAGAAAATCGATACCCCCGAACATGGGGGCACCCCTGGTCTCGAATCATGACTCAAACGTGAGTCATTTATCATATTTAAGTGAAATCAGGGTAAAGTTACTAAATAGGTTTGAACTGAGTCGAATCAAGTAATGAATTGTAGTTGAATTATGAATCAGAGTATTGTAATGGAATTGGGTCAAATTGTGATTCAGGTTGGATCATGAATCATAGTTGAATCACAAATCAGAGTCATGTAATGTGTCCCACACAATAGACCAGGGGTGCCGTCATTAAAACAGGCTCTGTAGATTTGATTCACGAATAATGAGTCAGGACTGATTCATAAATCAGAGTCTAATGATAACTCAGGGAGTAAAATCATGACTCAAATGTGAGTCATTTATCATAATTAAGTCAAATCAGGGTAAAGTTATTACACAGGTTTGAATAGAGTCGAATCATGAGTCAAATCACAAATCGCAGTCAAGTATGAATTGTAGTTGAATTAAGTTAAGTAAAGAATTTGGGTCGAATCAAGAACATGGTTGAAACTTAAATCATGTTCATGATTCGACCCATGAATCAGAGTAGAATAATGCACCATGGTTGAATCATAAATAACAGCTGGATTATGAGTCAGAGTAATGAAATTTGGTCAAAAAGTGAATCAGGTTGAATCATGAATCAGCTGAATCATGAATCAAAAGTCAAGTAATAAAACTGGGTCAAAAAGTGAACCAGGTTGCCACATAAATCAAGGGTGAGTCATTTATCAGAACTGCGTCAAAATCAGGCTGAATCACTAATCACAGTCAAGTAATGAATCGTAGTTTAATTATGAATTGTAGTCAAGTAAAGAATTTGGGTTGAATCATGAACAGGATTGAGTTCTAAATCATGTCACAGCTGAATCATGAATCACAGTCAAATAGTGAATCAGGATGAATCATAAATAATAGCTGAATCACAAATCAAAGTAATGAAATTGGGTCAAGTTGTGAACCAGGCTTAATCATGAATCATGGGTGATTTATCAGAATTCAGTCAAAAATCAGGGTGAATCACTAAGCACAGTCAAGTAATAAATCATATCTGAATTATGAATCAGAGTCACGTAAAGAATGTGGGTCGAATCATGAACGAGATGAAATCCTTAATCGGATCATAGTTGAATAATGAATCAGAGTCAAATAATAAAATTAGGTCGATTCATGAATCAGGTTGAAACATAAATAACAGCTGAATCACGAATCAGAGTCAAGCAATGAAACTGGGTCAAATTGTCGAGTCGAGTAATTAATTGTGAACCAGGCAGAATCAAGTATCAAGCATCATGAATCAGAGTCAAAACAAGAACCAGAACTTACATTTCATGCATTCATGAACTGAAGAGGAATCATTAATCAGATTTGAGTCACAGCATTGAAGCCAGATTTGAATCATGAATTAGACTATCTTTAGTTATCTTGAATCATTTGAATAGTTTTCCTTACTGTAACTCATAGGATCATGTACCGGTACCTCTATTTTGGACTAAATTCGGGACACACGTTACGCAACGTAGAGCCAACGCTGTCCAATCAGGCACGATAACAAAGTTAATAATGAAATGACAGCAGCAACTCCATATCAGCATAAGCAGTATTGATCTGGAGAAATGATGAATTAAGTTCATTAACTCGAACTGATGCTGAAATTTACACACACACACACACACACACACACACACACACACACACACACACACACACTAACTAACACCTGTAGCAACAATCTAGATTGAATTAAGTTGAGGCTGAGCAAAGTTAAACAAAAGTTTGTTCAGTAAATGAGTCAGATAAGACTTTTCATTTCGTTGCAGGTGTGTTTGCTACAAAGATTAAGCACTGGGTTATCTTTCTCCTCACACACACACACACACACACACACACACACACACACACACACACACACACACACACACATCATGCCAGTGAGCTAAGTTGGTGCGAGTGAATGCCTAAATGCACCGAGTTGCTGCTGTGTGATTAGCTGATTAGATATTTGCGTTAAGGAGCAGCTGAACAGGTGTGCCTAATAAAGTGACTGGTGTTTGTGTGCACATGTGTGTGTGCACGTGTGTGTGCATGTTATCGACTACACATCAATACGTTCTCCACACTAATTAGTGACCTCGTAACCTGTCTGACGCTTTCATTACACAGAGTATCGATTTAAAACGCCGCCCGTTCTGAGCACCACCAACAGTACAACCAATCAGATAGAGTTAATTAATAATATCTAATTAATCCCCAACGCCCCTGCAGGCTTAACCCTGCCACCGAACGTCAGTTGTTTTTTTTGTTTTTTTAGATGTGTGGAGCGTCGCTGTTCACGTCCCACAACCAGAACCCGGAGAGCGCAGACGACGCCGGCAGGCTCCAATGTTTTATTTTGAATTCATAAAATAAGTGCATCATATTGTGACTTGGCAAACATCAGGAACACAAAATGTTCTTCGGGGCCGTTAAAAAAAGAGAGACCAGCTCATCCCAGAGGGCTAAAGGACATCTAAAAGGCATTTAACAGACCGACGACAAGACATGCCCTGAACAGCACGAGTCGGCAGGTTTTAAAAGCTGCTCTGAAGGACTGACGTGACCGCGTACGAGACGTCGGGCTCCATGTGCGCAAAATGAAATGTCTAAGAACAGACCAGGCTGGCTTTCTAGAGACAGTCCCCGAGTCCCTGAGCGCAGACCAGGGACACTGTGTTCCATCACCGAACCCTGAGCTCATCCGCTAATGCTGAGCGCGTTTACATGCACTTCATAATCCGATAACCTGCAGAAAATCCGATTTGGTCAGTAATCAGAAGGATGTGGCGCAAACGTCAGACTTGATTTATTAAACAAAGGACATTCTTAATATCAAAACCTCCCCAAAGGTGTTTGGTAGGTTTTGGGTTTCATTCCATTCCAGGGTGGCCAGACAGAGAAACAAGCAACCAGGTCTGAGGGCACAAACCAAAAAGAAACAAAATCTCTTAGAATAAACGGACCTGGCAACCATGTTTGTGCCATGCCCACTTATGCCACTTGTTCCCCACCACGCCTGCAGAGGTCAGAGCCACCAGAATTTTAGGTCACCTTATGCAGAGTGAGACAGATAAAGAGAGAGACTATGAAGGAGACGGGCAGTGATTGGCCGAAAATTATTGAAAAGACAGGTTGTAATTAAGAATGAAGGCTGGTGAGACAGACAGGGAGTGAGACAGGCAGCGACTGAGTAAGAATGAGACAGCCTGTAAATAAGTGACACAGATTGAGAGAGTCTGTAATTAAGAAAAAAATAGAGCAAGACAGGTGAAGGATGAGGCAGAGAGAGAGAGAGAGAGAGAGAGGTAGAGCGAGAGAGAGAGAGAGGGAGAGCGAGAGAGAGAGAGACTGGAAAAGCCAAAGACAGTGAGACAGTTATAGACAGAGAGTGAAACAGGTGGAGAGTGGGGCTCACAGAGATAGATAGCCTAAGAAGCCTGAGAATGAGACAGCTTATAATTAAGACCTGACCGAGAACAAGAAATGAGTGGAGAGTAAGACAGAGAGTGAGACAGGCCAAAAGTGAGAGGTTAAGACAGACTGTCATTAAGACTGAATGAGGGCGAGTCAGACAGAGATTGGGACACATTGAGAGTGAGACAGACAGAGATTGAAAGAAGACAGACTGTAATTAAGACTGACAGTGAGACATAAATGAGAGTGATACAGGTGAAGAATGAGTCAGAGAGAGAGATAGAGAGAGATAGAGAGAGAGAGAGAGACAGAGAAACAGATGGACAGTGGGACACACGGAAAGTAAGACAGATAAAGAGAGAAAGAGACTGAAAGACACAGACTGGCCAAGGACAAAGATCTTAAGAAAGAGACAGACTATAATTAAGACTGAATGACAGCGAGCAACAGAGTGAGACAGGTGGAGAGTGGGACACACTGAGAGTGAGACAGATAAAGAGAGAAAAAGACCCAAAGACACAGAGTGGTCAAAGACAAAGATCTTAAGAAAATGACAGACTGTAATTAAGAATGAATGACAGCGAGCCAGAGAGTGAGACAGGTGGAGAGAGGGACACACTGAGAGTGAGACAGATAAAGGACCGACAGTGAGATAGGCATTGACTCAGAGTGGCCAAACATGAGAGATTTAGAAAGAAACAGACTGTCATTAAGAATGAATGACAGCGAGCCAGAGAGTGAGACAGGTGGAGAGAGAGACAGACTGAGAGTGAGACAGGCAGAGATGGCGCCAGGCCAAACATGAGAGATTAAGAAAGAGACAGACTGTCATTAAGAATGAAGGACAGCGAGACAGACAGGGAGTGAGACACACTGAGATTGAGACAGACTGCCGAGTTAGACAGGCAGAGATGGAGACAGGCCAAACATGAGAGATTAAAAATGAGCCAGCCTATAATTAAGACCGAAAGACAGTGAGACAGCTGGAGACGCAGAGAGAGACGGAGCAGAGAGTGAGACTGAGTTCAATCCCGTCTCGTGTTTATTCATGAGTTCAATTTTCCATTGTCTCCTAATTGACCCAATTTAAATTTTAATTAGCAGAAGCTCCAACTGATGCACAAACCCATTTCATAGCTTGGTGAACCTCGCAGTCGGTTACATTCAAACCCCTCAGCGCAGACTTTGGAGGGAACGTCGTATCACAGACCGCGTAGCACAAGCCCACCGGTATGTCACTTAACTGGTAATGCCGGGCCATATTTAGGTGGCTTCAGCCTAAAAGATTTTAGCTATTTAGCTATTACTTTAGCTATTTTATTCACCTTATGGTTTAAGACGTCTCTTATGCTGTCGCCTTTCCAAAAGCCCTCTATTGTTTTGATGGCAGCATTGCAGCCATTCAGGAATGTTTCCCCAGTGGTCCTGATGGCCTTCCACAAGTTCTTGGCACAAGTGGCTGCCTTGCCCTTACCTTTCGGTCGGACTCATCCCACACCTGCTCTGTAGGGGACCAAATCGAGGGATTGCAGGGAATCGGGACCAGGTCTGTTTCCTTGTTTAATATTCCTGCATAGGCTTGAGGTTCTTAGGGTCACCATCTTCGTCATCGGAAAACGAGTGATGGTCGGACTACGTCCAAAGACTTCCGCAAAATGCCAATCTGCACAAAAGCACCGGTTCATGGGTCCACTGGGTGAGTTCTTTTGCCCAGTGCGATCTTCAATGTTGCCACGAAGACCAGAGTCACGCAATCTCCTGTTTTAATTGCTGGCGTCGAGACGTGTTTGCTACTAGAGCTGTTTTTCAGAACCTTAACGACTGGCGATCATTTCTTAAAGTCATTATGGACTGACGCTTCTCTTTGCTCAGGTCAGCTTTGTTGGCAGATTATTAATAACTCATTAAAGCACTAAAAGGTAACGATTTCCTTCAAACAGGAAGGAAACTCCACCTTGCCACGATGTAACTGATAACTTCAGGTGAACGTGTCAGATTATCATAAGCATCCGAGTCGGTGGTGTCTCATTTCACCAGCGCAGCCGGAGAGCCCCATGAAATAAACATCGCCATTTTCAGCCCGCTCGCCCCTCCTGAACTTTCCCCCCCTTTCCCTTGATTTATCGCGAATGACACCCCGTACCTGATGTACCTTCTTAGTGGAAGGCCGCGGCGGTTACGTCACCTGTACCATCCCAAATAGTATCTTAATGGACAGGCTGATCTATGAGGGGGAAAATCTTTCAATTCACAGTACAGCTGTAAAACTTTTATGGCGGTATAAAACGAGGCTCTCATTTACTATGGTCTGTGGACAGAGCTCTTCCTGCAAATTGGAGAAGGAGAGGGTAAGGCCGGGGGAAGCTCTCAGGCTCTCGGGATTTTTAGGGTGTAAATAATGAAGCGCAGGATTTGTGGCTTTTTAGGCGGCCGTATCTAACTGTCATGCCCCGAACCCGTGGTCTGCAGGAGCTAGCACATCTGTTGGCCCCTCGAAACTCGGAAAGTGGCATCCCCTGGCCTGACGTGGCAGAACGACAAAAACGTGCCTGTTGAAACAGACAGATGATCCAGTAACTCCTCGCTCTTAAGCAAACCTCATCTCGCTGTGATCCCAATGGGAGTCTCGCCAGCGGATCCTATTCTGGCCCTGTCTGGCTTCAGTCTGGGGTGTACTCAAGTCTAAAAGCTTTGAATGTGCAGACCAGGGTGAACCCATATGACAGTGAGCATTGGGCATTAGGGATGAGGAAATACCCACGTGAGCTGCAGTTTAATCGTAGTCTGTGTCTCAGTACTTTTGGCCACATTTACATGTTAGCCGTTTAGCAGACTGGTTTGTGTCTCAATATTTTTAGCCACTTTTGGGTTTGGGTCCCAGTATTTTTGGCCATATGTGGGTTTGTGTCTCATACTTTGGGCCACATTTGGCTTGTGTCCCAATATTTTTGGCTACATGCAGGTTTGTGTCCCAATACTTTTGGTCATGTGTGGGTTTGGGTCCTAATACTTTTGGCCATATGTGGGTTTATGTCTCTATACTTTTAGCCACATTTGGCTTGTGTTCCAATACTTTTGGCCACATTCGGGTTTGTGTCCCAATACTTTTGGTCGCATTTGAGTTTGTCTTGTTATACTTTTGGCAGAATTTGGCTTGTGTCCCAATACTTTTGGCCATATGTGGGTTTGTGTCTCTATACTTTTGGCCACACTTGACTTGTGTCCCAATACTTTTGGCCATGTGTGGGTTTGTGTCCCAATACTTTTGGCCACATTCAGGTTTGCGTCTCAATACTTTTGGCCACATTTGGTTTGTGTCCCAATACTTCTGGCCACATGCAAGTTTGTGCCCTGTACTGAAATTACTCAGCATCCAAATGACCTAAAGGATCTGGTTCAAGGGGCAAACCAGTTCAGATGCCTCTGTAGATGCCCTGATACCCTTTGCCACTACAGCTACCAGTGGGAATTATGGATGAGGAAACCCCCATGTGAGCTTCGGTTTGATCGTAGAATCAGAGGGCACTCAGCTAGAGGTCCAGAGGCCAACATACTCGGCATGCCTGAGGACAGACCACCAAGTCATCACTCTGAACGCAGTCGGCCGTCGGGTCATCACTCTCAGAGCAAGAGGGTACCACCAGGCAATCGCTCTAACTGCAGGTGGGGCACGGTCGGCTCATCAGTTTCGAGTGCAGGTGGGCAAGACCAGGTCGTAACTCTAACTGCAGGCGGGTGCATACGTGGAAGTTAAGTCCATCACTCAGACCTCAGGCGGTCAGGACTGGAGGTGACGTCACGGTTCAGAGGAGGACGTTTAGCCTCTGTTGGCCCTGCTGTAGATTCGGCTCTTGGGGTGGAAGTGTCCCTTTAGGACGGACCCTCGTTACAGCTAATTATGTCTCTCAAAAATCTAACGAGAAACACAAAAGGAACGAGACAAAGATCTGCAGTCTGTTATGGATACTGTTACAGTATGTGAAGTTGTTTATGAAACCACGGCTATACCTGCAGCTACAGGGATAAAATATGCCCATATGCACTGGCTGGCAGAGCGAGGAGAAGGTCAGAGAGCAAAAGGTCTTCAATAAGCATTCTAGGGTCGAAGAGGCTCCTCAATGAGGCTCCTAGTCTATAATTAGAAATCACCTACACAAACAACTGTCTGGAAAGCCTACCAGAAGAAAACTTTCTACTCATTTAACCTCAAACGCAAGCATCCGGACTTCTGCTGGACCTTTGACTGTACACAAAAATACAGAGCTATCAGCAAAACGCAGCCTGGGTTTGGTGTAAAACAAAGACGGTGCTTTGGTAAAGAACCTAATCCTCACTGTTAGTGATAAAGTGTGATTGCTTTTCTTCCAAAGGCTCTTGAAACCATGTGCATGTTTGTGTCTCTATACTTTTGACCACATTCTGATTTGTGTCTCAATACTTTTGGCCACATGCAGGATTGTGTCCCAATACTTTTGGCCATGTGTGGGTTTGTGTCCCAATACTTTTGACCATGTGGATGTGTGCCCCAATACTTTTGACCATGCAGGTTTGCGTCCCAATAGTTTTGGCCACATGCAGGTTTGTGTCTCAATACTTTTGATCATGTGGGTTTGTGTCTAAATACTTTTGGCCACATGTAGGCTTGTGTCTCAATACTTTTGGTCACATTCGGGTTTGTGCCTCAATACTTTTGGCCACATGTGGATTTGTGTCCCCAATACTTTTGGCCACATGCGAGTTTGTGTCCCAATACTTTTGACCACGTGTGGGTTTGTGTCCCAATACTTTTGGCCACATGCAGGTTTGTGTCCCAATACTTTTGACCACGTGGATTTGCATCCTAGTACTTTTGGCCGTGTGTGGGTTTGTGTCCCAATACTTTTGACCACGTGGAGTTGTGTCCAAATACTTTAGACCATGCAGGTTTGCATCCCAATAGTTTTGGGCACATGCAGGTTTGTGTCCAAATACTTTTGGACACATTTGGGTTTGGGTCCCAATACTTTTGGACACATTTGGGTTTGGGTCCCAATACTTTTGGCCATATGTGGGTTTGTGTCCTAATAAAGTGTCCACAAACGTTTGTCTACATAGTGAAGGTTTTTTAAATAAAATCAGCACTTAGTAGTGCACTATATGTCACGTAGTGATTTAGGACACAGCCCGTTACTTCCTGAATGAGCAGTGGATTAAAAAAAGGTATGCGTGAGTGAGGACTGTAATTATGATTCCATTAAAGAGCTAAAATAAAGGAAGTTATAATAGTGAAAACAATCTCAAACACACACACACACACACACACACACAAAAATGAGATGCGTGTTCGGATTCCTCGATTCATCGCTCGCTCTCTCATGAGCCTCCTTTCATCATCCCACAAAGAACGACAATTAATCACGTCCTTATCGAACCGCTCTGAATATTCATCATCTCCCGAGTTTATTATCTGAATATATTTATAATCAACACGCGTGCTCATGCAGGTCATTGCTTTATTTCTCCCTCTCTCTCCCACACACACACACACACATATACACACAGAGTCCCGCCCTTGCCTAACAGCTGTAATTAGGTAGATGGGTCATTATGTAGTCAGCACTTCCCAAAAAGAACAGGGCACCCTGCGCAATCAAAAAGAACCCTCGCCTTTGCTGTCAAAAAAATAATGGACGTAATCTTACAGGTTACAGAGCGCCTCCTTCCCGAGCATCGTACAGAAACCATGCCAACAGCCACCTCAAACTGGTCAAACGAATAAATAAAGACCAAATTCGAGGGCTTGCGCTGAATGTAGCACGCTTTAAGTCTTACAGACAGCACTTTGGGATTTAACTCCCTAATCTATATATTAACACTGAATGGGAAATTAAAATAGATTTGCATTTCCAGCAGGATATAAAGAGTGCTTCTAAAGGCTGCAGGAGTGTGTGGTAGACGTGTCTGAAACCTCTGGCAAGAATAATTAGAAGAAGTGTGAAGAGTGAGGGGAGAGGGAAGAGGGTCATGCAAGAGTGTTTTATGTGTGTGTGTTTGGTTTGTGTTTGTGTGTGTTTGTGTGTGTGTGTGGGTGGGTGGGTGGTAGGTGCGTCTGAAAACTTTTGGGGAGAATAATTAGAATTGTGAGGAGTAAGAGGGAAGAAGATAATGCGAGTGTGTGTTGGCATGATGTGTGGTGTGTTTTGTATGGTTGTGTGTCGGCGTTGTGTTTTTGTGTTGTGTTTTCTGACTGTGTGTGTTGTGTTTGTGATGTGTTTTAGTGTGTGTTATGTTTGTATGCCTGCTGTGTGCGTGTCATATGTGTGTGTCATGTTTGTGGTGTGTGTGTTGTGTTTTCTCTGGTTGTGTTTGTGGTTTGTGTGTCTGAGATGTTTTTGTGTTTGTGTTGTGTGCTTTCTGTGGGTGGTGTATTTTTTGTATGTGTGTTGTGTGATATGTGTGTGTGTGTGTGTGTGTGTGTGTGTGTGTTGCATGTCTGGGCGCTTGTTGTGTGGATGTGTTTTGTATAGTTGTTGTGTGTGACCTGTGTTTTAGTCTGTGTTTTGTTTGTGTGCGCGTGTCACGTGTGTGTTGTGTTTCAGTGTGATGCTTTGTGTGTGTGGTCTGTGTTTGCATGTGACGTGTTTTAGTGTGTGTGTGGTGTGTAGGTGTTTTCTGTCACTGTGTGCTTTGTATCAGTGTGTTGTGTTTGTGTGAGATTGTGTTTGTATTTTCTGTGGTTGTGTTTGGGTTGTGTTGTGTGGGGGTTTTCTATGGGTGTCTTGTGTTTGTGTTGTGTGCTTTCTGTGGGTGGTGTATTTTTTGTATGTGTGTTGTGTTGTGTGATATGTGTTTGTGTGTGTGTGTGTGTGTGTGTGTATTGCATGTCTGGGCGCTTGTTGTGTGGATGTGTTTTGTATAGTTGTTGTGTGTGACTTGTGTTTTAGTGTGTGTTTTGTCATGTGTGTGTTATGATTCAGTGTGACGTGTGTGAAACATGCTTTGTATGTGTGGTGTGTGTTTTCTGTGGTTGTGTTTATGGTTTGTGTGTGTGAGATGTTTTTGTGTGTATGTTGTGTGGGAGTTTTCTGTGGGTGTGAGTAGTGTTTGTGACGTGTGGTGTGTGATACATGTGTTTTAGTGTGTGATTGTGTGTGGTGTGTTTTGTATACATGTTGTGTTTGTGTGGTGTGCTTTCTGTGGGTGGCATGTTTTTTGTATGTGTGTTGTGTGATATGTGTTTTAGTATGTGTGTATGTGTGTTATGTTTGTGGTGTGTGTATTGCATGTCTGGGCGCTTGTTGTGTGGGTGTGTTTTGTATGGTTGTTGTGTTTTAGTCTGTGTTTTGTTTGTGTGCGCGTGTCACGTGTGTGTTGTGTTTCAGTGTGATGCTTTGTGTGTGTGGTCTGTGTTTGCATGTGATATGTTTTAGTGTGTGTGTGCTGTGTAGGCGTTTTCTGTGACTGTGTGCTTTGTATCAGTGTGTTGTGTTTGTGTTGGATTGTGTTTACTTTCATGTACCAGAAGATAACAACAGGTGAGTGCTTTGTGGTGACATCATCGATTTCAGTTACAGTTTGAATTTTGTCAGTTGAGATTTGAATTTTGGCAGTTACAGTTTGAATTTCTGAGCTTTCCACCATTCATTCCTATGGGACACTTTTCATTTTTTAATTGTAAATGTATTAAAAACTACAAACCCGATCGAGTCCAAAATTCACAGCATGCCTCTCACTCCCGACAACTTCGAAACGCAGTTTGAACGGAATGTGTACGTTAAGCGCTTCAACCTGTATTACATCCAGAAAACTGGAGAAGAATGCATAAGTAATAATGCATCCTACACCATATCAAGTGCTCCAGAAGTCCAATACGGAGCCATCTGAGGTCCACTCACCAGCTTTCACACCAAAACTACTCTTCTGCCGCTGCTGAAAAATAGAAATGCGCAACGGCTTTATTCTGCTGGGACTTTTGTCATACCGCCGCAAACCTGACGCCCTTTTAAGCGTACTTCTATCAGGTGAAGGCGTTTGGGATGCAGCCGCATGCCGGGCATAATCTGTAAGGTTAGCAGTTCGAGCGGCTTAACCTCATCACACACAGCTGCTTGTTTATGATAATTTCACGCAGTTATCTGAGGAAAGCAGAATATTTATTGGGTTTTGTGCTAATATGAGCAAACACAGTCAAACACACCCACCCACACACACACACACACACACACACACCGGTGTTGACATCTGTAAGAGGAATACTGTAGCTTCGTCTAAAACGTTAAACTTAATACAGAAATGGAAGCTGCTTCACTAATGTTAAGCACTTATTTTAATAGGGAGCAGCCAAATGTCTTTATAAGGTAATACTTAAATATTACTCTAGCTAAATAATCCCGTGGCTTCATCTAACCCTAAACATAAGTGAAATTGTTTGTGCGTTTGTTCCTTGGAAGGGACCAACCAAATGTCGCCAAATATCACACTGCACATGTACTATTAAGCCTGAGGTCCCCACAAAGAGATAAAAACATGCCTCCACACCAAAGTTTTACTAACTTAAGGCACATTTCCGTTGACTTCTGTATTGCCGAAGCAAAATAATGCAACGCGCTGACCCAAACCTGAACTTAACTGTCGCCATAATCCAAAATTGTAACTGTTTTGCCATGTTTAACAATGAGGACAGGTTAAATGTCACCAAATATCAAGGCCGTGGGCTCAGACTGTCATCGTGGAGAGATTTGGTCCTTATAAACATAAAAAACCCACAAAAATATGTCCTAGTACATTACGATTTTTTAAACAGACTTGTCTATGTATGTCACGATGCAAATGAAACAAAAAGGACTTGTTTATGGATTTGTCCTCAATTAAAGACCACCAAAGTGTACGAGGTCTAATATTATAGAATTATAACAAGACATAAAAATCTGCCTTGTACACATCTTTGAGGGAGAACTAGTACGAGCAAACCCTTGCACCACCTGCTGACCAAAATGAGAATCGCAGCCTTGAAAGGCAGAAAGAAACCCGGTAAAGTTCTACTTCCATTTTTCGGGTTTTATAACAGATACAAAGATCAGAGTTACTCCATCGTATAGTATCATACCATACTAACAAAATGTTTTCCTATTTTGTTTTAATTGATATTCTTTTCAAATAAAACACCATGCAAAGTATCTAAATCAGCGTGCAGCTAGAACCATGGTAACGTCCGATTCGGTTCGGTTTCACACAACAACCAGCTGTAGTACAAAGAAAGAAAGAACGCCTGCCCTAGGAATCGTTTTATGGAAAGCGCTGGTGTCCCGCTGAGCACCTGGATGGCTAATGACGCGTTTTGAGCTCCAAGGCGAGTCGGACGCACCACTGGACACGCGGCATCATCATGGGAACATCTGGTCCCTGTGAACAGATAAAACATGGCCTGTCCTTCCGCTGACTGCGCGTTCATGGTAAATGTTCAACCTAAATCTAGATCGCGTTGGGATTTGCGCTTGCCGTTTGCAAAGACCACGCCAAAATCTTCTCGCGCCACTGGTTCTGAGCAAACACACACACACACACACACACACGCTCTGTGCCTCAGTAAAGTGCAGAACACATTATTTACTGTCATCACAAGAAACCACAACGGCGTTTACTCAGAGAATCCACACAGGACATCCAGACACAGCACAGAGCTCCATATTGCCTTTATCAGCAGACTGCATGGGGTATAAAATAATGAGCTTTTATGTGTTTGTGTGTGTGTGTGTGTGTGTGAGAGAGAGAGAGAGCAAGGAGACGTGACATGATGCCTGAAATTAATTGTGCGCGTCTTTTCTTCCCTAATATTCTTCCCTAACACTCTCATTGCAGCGGTGTCGTGTTAATTTCAGCCCAACGTCTCGGTCAAAGAAAGCACTAATCAGCTTCAGGCTGTTCATGTCATGCTCCGGTCTGTGGATTTGGCTGTGGAATTGTGGGTGGCGTAGTACTTTGTCGCCTATGAGCACAGCACAGCGTTTCCTGGAATAAACTGGAAATTCCTTCGGACGTTCGGGAGCGCATCGCACCAATTAATAATCAGTGAGCTCAAGATGAGCCGAATGAGCAGAATTTATACTTCCTAGTGGATCCCCCAATCCTTTGACGCCTCCCGCAAAAGGGAAGGCAGGACGCTCACATAGGCTTGGCTTTACCAGCACGGAGAAAGAGCCCGCATGGAGGAACACTCACGCCCCATTACTCAATTTGAGCTGCTTCTGTAGCGCTGAGATGAGCCCCAACCCAAACTTATTTCTATGAGACAGAGCCGATTGGGGCTAGGTGGTGGTGGGGTAACACGTTAGTCCGCTGCCTCACCCACTGCTGTCCTACGCTGTTTTATGTCCAATCATAAAGGTGCTTATTCAGAACTTCTCTACAGCATGAGCAGCCCACGCCCTTCCAAAGTCTGCATCCAGTCGTCTCCAGTCCGGCGGAGAAGCTCTAATCCTTCAGTAATGACTTGTTTTTCGATGTTCCTCCATCGCTCCTTCATTAACTTAATTGCTCGGTGAAACTCCTGCCTTGTTTTTGGAATAAACACTAATCGATCACATCACGTTCATCCGACTGCAAAACACCCCGACGAGGAGCGTCTGTCGCCGGACACGAACGAACAAGCGCGCTCATTTAATGACAGATGTTTCTATCGTTAATTGTTCGTCCATTAATTTGATGGCAAGAGCGGCGGGTGCGCTTTTATGGACGACCTCATTACTCATCATAACTACTAATCAGTGTTTAAAATGTGTTTTGGATCTGCCGTTTCATTTCCCTTCTTTTCACCCATCCAGCGCGAGCGCATGATGTGGCAGAATACGCGTTTGTTTCCTGCCGTATCTTCCATATTGGTCTGGTTTTCCCACAAAAGGATCAGGATCCGTCTGTGGCAGTGTCAGGGAACGACTGGCTGGCACCGTCGGAACTTGAACCCGGGTCACTGCGGCGGTGGGTGAACCCAAACTCCAGCAAAACTGTACCCAACATACTTACATGTCCAATATAAGGGGTATAAACTGTATTTTACAGTACTGTGCAAAAGCTTTAGGCCACCCTTATATTGATATTATAAGACTGATATTATTAGATATACTATTGTTTTAGCAATGTGTACTGACCACATATCATAATTTTTCAGACCCTTTCATAGAATACAACCAGAAAATATAAGACATTTGTACACAGAATTAAAAAGTTGAAATAAGTCAGAATAAACAGTTTCTATTTGCTACAGTGGCAAGTATTTAGTGCCGCCTGAGTAAGCTTCATCGGGATCCAAAGCTGGCCCTTCTGCAGTCCAAAGACGCCCGATCAGGTGGGCTTTTTGTAAGGCTAGCAGCCAAGAAAACACTTTGTCAGAAGCTCACAAAGTTTGGAATGAAGTACATCGGAAAAGAGGATGTGGCAATGTGGCCAGTATATCATTTCTAAAACAACAAATCTAAAGGTGGCCTAAGACTTTTGCACTGTACTGTAGGTCCCCTAACATCATAATTGGGCCACCTTTGCTAAATATGTCTAAATATTTGCAGTCGATAGGATTTTTCCCTAACGTGTGGGGTTCAACTGTAACCGCACCTTAGTTCGGGGTTTAGTTACAGTATTGATCAGCGGTGGCTCTGTGGTTAGGGATTTTAATCTACACTTATAGACCCTTAGCCCTTCTCAGTACCACTCTGGACTTAGTCACAAGCTGGGATATGCAAAGAAGAGGAATGTATTGTCTGAAACAATTCTGCTTCTGTTTGATATAAAACAGTAATTACATATAAGAAATGAGATGTTGGTACTCTGGCCTTCATCTTTTCACTGTCTCAAAAATCTGTCAAATCTGTAATTTCGCCCCTCAGACGCGCCATGAAATAAACATCGACATCTCTCAGTCTGCGGTGGCGCTCCTGAATTAAAGCCCATTAGCCTTACAAAGGCTAGATTTTCCATCCCGACCTATCTCGTCAGTTTTTGGGCTCTAACGCGAGACTCGGCATCGATCTCCCCACGTTTCTACACTTTCGTATCTTCACGAGACACGCAGTGTTTAGAAATTACGCAGCGCTTCCTCTCAAAGCACGCTCTTTGATGAGTCGCGTTACATGGACTAAAGGAAAAGCCGGGTCTTATTATTATTCAGATCGGATAGAACAATGAAATAAGGAAGAGCAACATCTGAATAAGCCATATGCTCTCCGCAGGGGTGTGCCAACGCATACGAAAGCGATAAGGTTTGCGTCCCCTATGGATCAGCACAGTAAATGTTACCCCGTGCTGCACTTTATCCAAGGAGATCCTGGATTGATATCGCTGCTGGATTCCAGAGCAGCACAGAACACATTCCTTACGAGCTCCCTTTTGTTCCTCTATCAGACAGCTCCTATCAATTCACATTGAGCGCTCATAAAGCGAGGAATGGATTTGCCAATTCAAGGCATTGTGCTGTAAATCTTCTACGTGATCCGAGCCGCTCGAGGCTCTTCAGTTAGATAATACCTTCAGACTCGTTCACCGATTTAGTCAGAAATCAGTCGTGCTCAATGGCGTTTACCATTCTTACGCAGGTGTGCGCCAGGATGCCGGCCATGGCGTTTTTGTTTACCATTCTTACGAGGTGTGCGCCCCAGGATGCCGGCCCCACATGTAATCATTAGTCACGTAGTCTTTCTACGCTACTATAGTATCAATATGGAGGGTGTTTTCACAAGAACACTGTGTGCACACGATAAAAACACGGAGTGGAACGCAACCATCAGCACAGCATCGTACACAGCAGATAATTATAGATAATATAGTAACGCACTGCTACGACCTTGTGTAGGTAAAAGCCATGACTCAACGAGAGACTCAACAGGACAGGTACATACACCTACCAACACAACGATTCACTGATTCAAACACTGAATGAGAATGGAATGAATCACTTTTAGGTGAAGCGGTTTCCCTGGTTCTAAAACTGAATCAATGAATAAACACGAAGCAAATCTCACACATGATGAAGCAATTCACAGATATAAACACTGACCTGCTAAACAAGAACTGAGCAAAACAACAAAAAGACTGACTGACTCAAATGCTGACTTTCTACACGAGAATGGAATGAGTTCATTTTATGATCAAATGATTCAGTCATTCATTGTTTCAAACACTCACCCACTAAATAAGAATGGAGCAAGGTTTGTTAAAAACCAAATCAGTCACTGATTCAAACTCTGAGTTGCTTAATAAGTATGAATCTATTTCATAACAAAATGATTCACTGATTCAAACACTGACTTGTTTGATGAGAATTAATCTCATGATCTCATGACCAAACGAACCACTTGATTCAAACATTTTCATGACCAAAGAAATCACTGATTCAATTCATAACTTGCCAAACAACACTGGAATGAATGAATCACTTTCATGACCAAATAATTCACTGATTCAAACACTCCCCCACTACACAAAAATGGATATAATCTTGTTAAAAAAAAACAAATGACTCACTGATTCAAACAATGATTTTCTTAATGAGAATGAATGCGTTTCATGACCAAAGAATTCACTGATTCAAACACTGACTTGCTCAATAAGTATGAATCTATTTCATAACAAAATGATTCACTGATTCAATGATTCAGCATTAATCTATCTCATTACCAAACAAATCACTTGATTCACACACTGATTTGCTCAATGAGAATGTACTGAATTGATTTCATAATCAAGTGACTCACTGATTCACACACTGACTTGCTTAATGACAGTGAATTGATTTCATGGTCGAATGCTACAGTGATTCAAACACTGACCCCCTAAACAAAAATGGAGCAGAGATTGTTAACAACCAAATGATTTACTGATTTAAACACTGTCTTGCTTAATGATAATGGAATGAATCCTCTTTCATGACCAAAGAAATCACTGATTCAAATCCTGACTTGCCAAACGACACTGGAATGAATGAATCGCTTTCATGACCAAATAATTCACTGATTCAAACACTCCCCCACTACACAGGAATGGATAAAATCTTGTTAAAAAAACCAAATGACTCACTGATTCAAACAATGATTTGCTTAATGAGAATGAATCTATTTCATGATCAAATGATTCAGAAATTTAAACAGTGACCTGCTAAGCAAGAAAGGAGCAAAACTCCGTTTATGCCCAAATGACTCCAAACACTGACTTTTTAATGAGAACAGACTGAATCTTTTTCATGGCCAAACAAATCACTGATTCAAACACTGATTTGCTAAATAAGAATGTAATGAATCTCTTTCATAATCAATTGATTCACTGATTCAAACTCTTTGACTATCCAAATGAAAATGGAATGAATCTCTTATGAGCAAATGCATTCAGTCTGTTTTCTCATAAGCAGAGCCTGTCACTAACAGCTACAAGTCGATTTGCTGATGTAGAGTCAGTCCTGGCTCTGGTCCGTTTGAACGCAATTACGAAGTAGCAATTAAATGAGCGTAATGATTCAGTGCTCGAGAGTGACTGATACTGATTTCTGCACCTTAGTGACTCATTTAAAAAGACTATATCCGTTTCACACACAAGCTGATTTGATGGAGAGGCAAACGTCAAGACTGCAGTGATTCATCCGTCGCTGCCTGGATAAAATTCCGCTCCGCCTCCTCCAGGGAGCCTGGGGACGCTCTTCAATTCAGCTGTGCTCTAACATTCATTACCCAAATTAATGAACGAATTAAAAAAAGCTGGCCGAGCACAGGTATGAGACGACTTGAAACACAACTTGAATACGAAATAGAAATGAGAACCATGTTTTCTTCTGCCTTTCAAGACCAGTACATTCGGTCGTACTAGTTTTCTGTCATTCAGACCTGAAGTAGATGTATATAAGACAGAGTTTATTTCCTTTAAGCGAACAGACGTTGATGGGATGGACGTCTGCATTTGAGGTGCATCAGTGATTGGTCTACTGGTTGTGAGTCCGAGTCATAGCAACTTTTGGGGCCCTAGATCAACTTAAGCCCTCATTTACCCGGACTGCTTAAACTCTAACCCATGCCTCACGACTGACCAGTGCAGCACTCCGAATTCAGGATTCACGGACACCTCATGGCATCCAAAAATACGACCCAATTACATTCGGAATGACATCAAATGACTAACGAAAGTCCGCCGAGAGCAGAGTTCTTCTCCGGTGGATTTAAGGGAGAAATAAATACCACTGACCATGTCAGAAACCTACAGACTCACTTTTTGACCAAAAGAAAAAAAAAAGATGTACACACAGATGCCTAATCTGCTTCTCCCAAGGCGTCCCCGTTCAGATTTATCTGCCCTCAGTGTTTAATGACTGACTATAATTTGACTAGTTTATGAGGTGCACAGCTCTGTGTGTGAAAAATTAGCTTTTACTGATCCAGCTTTATAGAGCTCGTCAATTTCGGGTCAGCGGCACATGACCATGACAAAGCAAATACACATCAATAGGGGAAGCACGCCATAAAAAACAACCGTGACAAACTGTTCTATCTGGACTCTTTTGCCTCCTAGGGCTCCGGAACCGGCGTCCAAATCCACATCGCTTAATGAGCACTGAATCCCCGAAGCTCTGAAAACAAGCCCCATTAACCCGAGGGAACTCACACTCAGAAGGTGCAAGAAACTACTAAGGGAGAAAGCAGGCGAATATGAACAGGGGGCACCCAGAGTCAATCCTGAGCAAGAGTAGTGGATGGCTGGTGAACACAAACATGAACCAGTGGAATAGAAACAGACAAACCTCACCTTGCCAGAGGTGGAATACGAGCCACAGTGGGTTAGTGGGTAGAACAATGGGTGCTAATTCTCCCAGGTTTGTACCTTTACCCATGACCCATCCTGTTCTAAAAAGGAACAAGGTCCCAGTTCCACTAGTCAGATGTTCCCAGTTCATGTTTTTGGAACAAATGGACAGAAGTTTCCGTTTTATGTCTCTTTTCCACCAAACCGATGTTCCCAGTTGATGTTTTGGTTCCACTGGGAAGATGTTCCTGGCTCAGGTCTACAATCCACTAGGCAGAAGAACCCAGCTCTAGAGCTCCTGGACCATGTCTCTGTTCCATCAGCAGATGTTCCCAGGCCATGTTCTCTGTTCCACCATGCAGGAGAACCCAGCCCAGGAATTTCCAGACCATGTTTTCGTTCTATCAGCAGATGTTCCAGGTTCCTGTTTCTTCTCAACTGGACAGAAGTTCTCAATTCATGTTTTGTTCCACCAGACAAGAGGAGCCAGTCCAGGACTTCCCGGACCATGTCTATGTTCCACAAGGCAGATGATTTCAGTTCATGTCTTTCCACTGTGCAGGAGTTCCCAGTTCATGTCTGTGTTTAGAGACCCAGCTCCCTATTGATCTCAGATTGAGTCCTGTTCCATCTGCATGTCTGATCGCCCGTGACCCGAGCCATGTTTAACTTCCTTTTCCCTTTGTTCGTCTATGCCTGGGTTCTCATCTTACACGGGGCTTCCACCTTCAGTTCCTCTGGGTGTACAAGGTAGCACCCCCACATAACAGAATCAGACTTTTGATATGACCATCCTGTTCCTCTGACCTAAACCTCAGCAGAGTGAGTAAACAGTTTAAGCCGATCCCTTAATCATTAACGTGATCGGAATACACCTGGATTAGCTTTTAGAAACTTGTCTTTGATTATTTATGAGGGAGTAATTAAGGAGTTTTACACAATGTCAACCCATTAGGCAAAAATTAAGGGACTCTGTGGCCAAACAGAGGGTTCCTTAACTCGCATTAAGGGCTTTTGAAGAGTTTCAAGGGTAATTTAAGAGCAATTTAAGGTTGTTTTTTTTTGCTGAGGACTTGCCGAGTGTAGAACAAACACTCCGGCATAGGAGAGACAGAGAGAGAGAGAGAGAGAGAGAGAGAGAGAGAGAGAATTGATTTAAGCTTCAGTAGCTACAAGTGCAAGCATGTAAACCAAACAATTTTACAATTATTTTTGGCCCACATCGTCTTCCATAGCCTCCTCCACTTTTGATAGTGCTTTGCCTGGGCTTTAACTGTCTTGCTGGTTGTTTCTCCGTGTTTCTTTCTAATTTTTTCTGGGCCTTTGTGTCGTTCACAGCAGTGCGTGACAGCTTTAAAGTCGTACCTCAGACGTCCCTGGATGTGCTGTTATATAAATAAATGATCAATTCTGGACGCCTGACAGGGCTGCGATTTTTAACGCTGCATCCGGGTCTGTAGTTCCGCAGTTTCTGTATCTAGGCCTCTGTTTACTCCGCATCTCCTAGGCGCACTCATAACCACTCCAGGCTGGTTATGATGACTAAATGTTAAGCATCAATTTTGCTCGGCGACAGACCTGACAGGCAAGCACAACAAGAGCTCCTTTATGATAATCAAGTCCTGTGACGGAATTTCTGATATTTTTCCTCGTCGGACGCATCCGTTCCGGGTGATGAATTGGGGATAACCTCGGTCACGCTGGCGTGCTGCCACTCAATCCCACCGCGTCGTGAAATACGTACGAGGCATCAAATTATAGATATAGATAAACCCATAAAAAGATATGAGACGATCGATTTTTCTAACCCGCTCGCACTGCACTTCATTTTTCATTTTGTCCTTCTACAGTGAGCAACGTATCCCGGCGAACGCCGAACTCAGTGCAGATAAGACGCCGGTCCATCTTGGGGCATCACCCCTCACAACAGGGTGTCGGTTAGATCATCCGGCCCACCCACTGACACGTTTGTGGAGTGCATACAAAGGGATTGTGCCATTGGCAGAACCGTGGCAGTCCAGTCAGGACAGAAAGCTAAATTATTTCTTTAAAAAGCTTTTCTAACTCAAATGATTGAGAGTAAGAGGTACCTGGCTATTTTTGTTGTTTCAGAGTTCTGGAATACCTTGGAGTGACGGAGGTACGAGCCTTAAAGAGGGTGATGACAGACTTTAACCAGAAATCACTGAGAAATTTGCAGGCTGAACAAAATGTATGTTTTTCTACTTGCCAGTGTTTACGCAGCATTACAGTGTGCTGCTTTGTTTTTAGTCTTTGTTCAGTTCTTTACGTCCTCCTCAATTTTTAGCACCAGTTGCTACTGGTAGTCAGTAAAAGTAAAACGTTTAAGTTAAGTTGCAGAAACAATCAAGTAAAGTACAGACACTTGATGAACCTGGATTGTGGAGAATATTTATAAGCTGAGCCAAATCTGACATATCTGACCCAGAACTTAGAAATCTGGATTAGACCAGTTCCAGATGAGATTAGCCGTATTTGCCTGCATGTTTAACACTCCATTAGATCCTGACCACCGGGGGCTCGGAGCCTCAAAACAAGCCACACCACATCCGAGTGCAGACTTTAAACTCTTTCCTAGAGAGTGACGTGAATTAAAACTGAAAAGCTACAAATTATTGAGATATTCGGGGACTTTAAACGCTTGTCCCTTTATAATTTAAATAAAAGGATCTATTTGCGTCTCGTCTCGTCTCTCGTTCCCTCGCTGATCTGAATAATGCAGGACGTTCACGCTCTTGCAATTCCAGGGGAAATTCCACGGCGTTCACCTGGATAACCCTCGACACGCTAAACACGACGGCGCACAATAAACGCAATAAATGAAATGTGATACCGATTGATTTTTCCAAACGAGATGACAACGAGGGAGAGCGTAGACTTCAGCATTTAAATAGCAGCTTTGTCTTAAGTCACTCGGGTTTTTGTTCGCTCAAATCACACACACACAGACACACACACACGGGGCATAATCAGAGCCTGTTTTTTTTTGCACCTGGATTAATTACATGCTGAGCAGATTCTTTTAGGCGTAAACGTGTCTGATTATCCCGACTGATCTAATTGTTCTATTGTCTGTCGAGCTGTAAGCAAATTAGATCTTTATATCTCTTTCTTCGTTGCAACCAAGTCTGTCCCTTTTGGCTTCCCAAATGCACAGCCTCCCTGATTCATTTCACTACCTCTGGCAAGGTGATGATGACGATCGTCTCTCAGATTGGGCATTCTGGTTACTCTCCAGGGGCTTCCATGACCCCAATACCAATACCCGGGGTGCCCCACACGACAAGTGGTTTCTCCAAGCTACTAATGCGTCCATAAACCTGCTTCAAAATCGTCTCTACAGGTAATATGGGAAGCGAGGGGCTGTTTTAATCACCTGAGGGAAACTGAGGTTCAGTTCCAGACCTCCTGCGAGGAATCCAATAACGCAACTCAGTCATGCCACCGGTGGATAAATTCAGGCAGACAGGGTCCGTCACCGACAGCGCCGTCAGGTAAATACTTCAGAGCTGGCTTGCTGAGTTTCATTCCAGTCCACAGAAATCCGATCGGCATCAAAACCAGCGTTGCTGAAATCTGAGCATCTCCGAGAGGTTAGTGTCTAGAGAGATACAAAGAAAGGTAAAACGTTTGCAGGGTAAATCCCACTGGTTCCAGACCATTCACAGAACAGCTTCAGCTCTGGGATGTTGCTGGGTTTCCTCACAGGGACGTCTCACTTCAGGTCCTTCCACGACATCTCTATTGGATTAAGGTCAGGACTTGGACTTGGCCCTTCCAAAGCGTCAACTACTTTGAGTCATCTTTAACCGATATTAGTGCTTCGGCTCATCATCTTGCTGCACTGGCTCACGTCCTATAGAGATGCAATTCAAGTGATGCTTCCTTTTCTTGTTCCAAAAGATGTCCAGATGCAGCAAAACAGGTCCAAACCATGATACTACCACCATCATGTTTCACAGACGGGATAAGGTTCTGAGGCTGGAACGCAGCATTTTCCTTTCTTCACTTAAATCAAAAAGGTTATACAATATATTGGTCTCGTCCATCCACAAAACGTTTCTCCGATGTCCTGTTGGACTGCAAAATGGGCTGCAAAGTTTTTTTGGAGAGCAGTGGAGAGCATGCACACCACTGTTGAACAGTGGTGAGAGACCTTTAGTTGCTTAGAGGTTACCTTGAGCCCTTTGTGACCTTGCACCTTGGACTGATCTTTGTTAATCGACCCCTCCTGGGGTCTTGAATTTCCTAGAGTTGTATGCAATCTGTCTGATGGAGAACTGGTGGAATCTTTTTTCTTAGGTCATAGGAAACCTCCTTTGTTCTCACTTCCACAAACGTGCGACTTGTTCTTTGAATAAACTCGATCATCCCATCGATTGAAACACCTGACTAATTACACGTTTAACTGATCTAATATTAAATAATATCTGTAATATTGGACCATTTTCCTCAATTCTTTTTTTTTTAAATCTCGGTTGTTTAATTGGGTTCACAAAGTTTCAAGCATGTTTATTATGGTGTATTTATTGTGTGTGTGTGTCTGTGTGTGTGTACAGCTGGTGTTCAAATACAATCAAAGTCTGTCTGATCATTACCGCGTCCCAAACAACAGATGTTCCACAAACAAGGCTTCATTACACAAGACGCACCCCACTCAAAACCCCCCGTACCACCGCGTGCCCGCCTCGCCCCCGGTGAGTTGTCCGGCCCGATTTGCAAGCTAATGCGTGTTTTGACAAGGACGAAGCGAGACGTTTGATCTCCGATCGGCTGTCCCTCACTCCTGCTCTCTCTCGTTAAGTTTCAGCGAGAGCATGTGTCCAGCAAGGGCTCCAAACACCGGACTGCTTAACGCGCTGCCTTTATTTGGTCATTTATCACACACTTTCCTGTGGGGGCAATTGTGAGGGTAGCAGATGGCATCTCTGAGCCGGCCCTCTCTCCGTGCCTGGAGGGGGGGTCCGAGCCATCGCCACATCTCTGGATGACCGAACCGACGCAGATGCAATTAGATGATGCGGCCTTGGCAGAGGGACCACACGGAGTCATTTTGGGATGATCAGGGGCATCGTTTGGACCTGGTTTTTGGTCACTGCTGTTCGACGACGATGTCTAGAGCACCCTGAAGAATTCTGGGACGTGAGACAAATACAGGTAGTTTGTGGTCACGTGGGCTGTCCTGTGGGGCAACTGATGTGGTTTAAGGCAAACTGTGAGGGTAGTCTGGCGTCGCATAGGAGCTGCTGAAGGGGTTTGTAGAGGTTGAAGAAGTCTGGGGCCAAGTCAGGGCATGACGAGATAGTCTGGGATAGTTTTAGTTTGACCTTTTAGGACAACTGAGATGATAAGTAGAAGCGAAAGAGGTCTGGCGCAAACTGGGTCAGATTAGGGCAGCTTTCTGGGCAGTGTGAGGCACCCTGGAAGTCAACTTGGGCGTTGTGGTGTCTTTAGGACAACGTGGACTAGACAAGTGTTGAAATAGTCTGGGGCCAACATGGGTCGATATTTGAGGTGACGTTAGAGACATCTGGGGTCCGTTTGCGGCAAACTGGGGCTGATCAGGGCAGGGTCAGTTGGTCTGGGCTGGCGTAGGTTCATATATGGTCACCTTAAATGGCAAATGTCCAGGGTCATGTGGGCCAGGGCACAACTGACACCAAAGGACGCAGGTTGGAACCCCAGTCCTAGATGCCAACTGACGTAACACGTCTTTGAAAAGTTCGAGGAACCCAGTAAACAGAGACGACCCACAAACACCCATACAAGATTTGGCTGGGCTTGGACTGGAACACAGGGCTCTGGGGCTGAGAGGCGCCTGCACTAACCGCTGTGCCACCCCAGGGTTAGGGTTACGTAGTAGAATTTGTGGGAAGTTTAGGACGAGGTCATATGGGGGGCCAATCTGGGGCATATTGAGACGGCGTTGGTTGATGCGGAGTCGTTTGGGGTAACGTGGCGATGTATGGGCAGCTGAGGTGGTCGACCCGGTGCCCGCTCTGGGACAAGAGTCCACTGAGTGACGGCTGCATCTCTTTGGCTGGAGGGAGTTTGGACTTTATAATTTCACATGACTGATCCTATGACCGAGCAGCTGCCACACTGAGTGTGTGTGTGTGTGTGCGCGCACATGTTGGCTGCCACTATTAACACAACCCACATCTGTTATTCGCAGCTGCACAATGTAGCAGTTATCATTAGCATCCGTTTCTCCATATATAAATATACCCATTCATCTGTCCATCAGTTTAAAGATCCAGAAGGGGTGGTACTGGCAACCCCTGACATCTGACTGGGCCACCCTGGGTGCCAAGATTTCTCACAGGCAGATGTTGACACGCCTCTATAAATACAAAGATCATCAGTCCTGACGTCCCTTTGAATGTAGGAGGAGACCGGAGTGTCCAGAGGAAACATGGGGAGAACATGCCAAATTCACTCAGCTGTGAGGACACAGCGCTAACCATTGTGCTGCCAATCATCTGTTCATCTCTGTCTTTTCTCTCCATTGCTTCACACTGTCTTTTCTTGTCTCACTGTGTCTCCATCTGTCTCCGTCTCTTTGTTTCTCACTGTCTGTCTGCCTGTCTCTCTCTCTCTCTCCGCATCTCACATTGTCTCTTTCTGTCTCACTGTTTTGTGCTCTGTCTTGCTACATCTACATCTTTCTAATCTCTCCATCTGTCTCCTTTCTGTTTCTCGCCGTCTGTCTGTCTCTCCCTCTGCATCTCACACTGTCTTTTTCCGTTTCACTCTTCCGTGGTTTGCCTTGCTACATCTCCGTCCGTCTCTCTCTGCGTTCTCTTTCTTTCTCTTTCTGTTTCAGTCTGTCTTCTCACTCTGTCTCGCTATGCCTTTGTCTGTCTGTCGGTCTCTATCAATTCATGTCTTTCTCTCTCTCTTTCAGTCTGTCTGTCTTTTCATTCTGTCTCGCCATGTCTGTGTCTGTCCAGCTCTCTCATTTGTTTCCGTCCGTCTCTCTCTGTCCCTTTCTCTCGGTTTCTCACTGTCTGTCTTTCTTCTGCATCTCTGTCTCCTTCTCCCTGTCTGTCTGTCTCTGCATGTCACACTGTCTTTTTCTGTCTCACTCTTTCATGCTCTGTCTTGCTGCATCTTCATCTGTCTCACTCAAACTACATCGCTCTCACTTTTCTCTCCTCCGTCTCTCATCCATTTCTTCCTGTGTTTCACTGTTTCTCGGTCTCTTTCTCTGTCTCACTGTCTGTCTTGTGCTGACACCACCTTTTTCTGTCTCACTCTTTTTTTGCTGTCTTCCTCTAACAATTTCTCTCTCATCTCTGTCTCTTTCTCTCTGTCTTTCTCTGTCTCTTTCTCACCTTTCTGTCTCCATCTCCGTTCCTCTGTTCTGTCTTTCTGGTTTGTTTTATGTTGTTTGTAGGGTGACCTTGGGTCTGTGGGCGGCTCTGTATAAATAAGTCATATCATTACCACCGGGACTGTCCACAGGGCAAACGGTCTCTCCGCGCGAACGGGCCTTACGATAGCCGGTTTGCACCTTGAACATCGTGCTGCTGGTTAGACCCCGCCCCCCTGAGAACCTGAACTGGATTAAGCAGGCACAAATGTGAGTGAGCCATGAGCGATTATTATTTTGATTCACTCTTTAATTTCTACATGTTCTAACCCCCCTCGATTTTGTGGTAAGGGTTGTGTGGCTTCGGGAAACCCCTGGAGAACCTGAGACAGGTGCGAGTGAGACCATCGCAGTGTTTAGGATGATGAACAATAGGAACAATATTATTATTCTCAGTGTGGTTTTTCAGTTTCAGGTTGCTCGCTCCGTTTCTCGCTCTCGTCCGCGGTTTGACTTACAGTGGCTATAAATCATCTGCTTATCTCCCTATCTGTCAGCTCACCTCTCGCGCTCTCTCTCGCGCTCTCTCTTTCTCTCAGGTGATAAATCTCTCTCTACATGCAGGAATGATTCAGTCAGAGAGCTGCCACTAGCAGGTGGATTGACCGCAATCTGACTTCTCACTGGGAAAATAAAAATGTTTAGGGTACAACACACACACACACACACACACACACACACACACACAAACACACACACACACACGGAAGAGTTGTAGCGTCTCCCTTGTTCGTCCTTGCCAGAAATTCATTCTCTTCCTCTTCCCTGCAGGCTCCCTCTCTCTCTGTGTGTGGATGCAGGTGATGATGGAACACTTTAGATCTCTGCCTACCTACCCTGGAGCCTCCACACACACACACACACACACACACACACACACACACACACACACACATACACACACACACACGCACGGTGCATTCTGGGTGCAACTCTATTACCTTCTTTTTAAAACAACGTTACAATTCCACGCCGTGCATCTTTAACGTCACACGCTCCCATCAACACAGAGCCGAAGCGCGTGACGTTGTGGCTCCGCCCCCGGCGCGTACGAGCGTCTAATAGCGTCTCTTCTGCATTTTTACCATCTTTTTTGCAAGGCTGGCAATAACCGTGGAGCTGAGCGCTAATCAAACTTGTGACTTCTCTTCTTCCCCTCCAAAGCGGCTCTGCGGGAGAAGGTCAGCACTTAATGCGCTCCCACACACACACACGCACGCACACACACACACATACACACACACACGCACGCACTGATGAAGTGATTATGTTTATTTCATGAGACTCTCCAGCTGCACCACGGAAACATTAATGTGATGGGTTCACTCGGTCCTCCCTCAGTTCGACACCCAGATTCGACACGACGCTGGAAAAGGTTCTCACTGATATGCTGCCGTGTGATTGGCTGATTAGATTTTTGCGTTAACGAGCCCTTGAACTTGTACCTAATAAAGTGGCCGCCGAGTGCATGTCCCTCTTTTTAAACGTCTGTCCCTCATTTTAGACATCTGTCCCTCTTTATGTCTGTTCTTCTTTTGTATATGTCTTTCCCTCTCTTTATATATTTGTCCCTCTTTTAGACATCTGTCCCTCTTTTTTTATACGTCCGTCCCTCTTTTTTAGACGTCTGTCCTTCTTTTTATATGTCTGTCCCTCTTTTTTACACATCTGTCCCTCTTTTTTATAAGTCTGTCCCTCATTTTATACGTCTGTCCCTCTTTTTTAGACATCTGTTCCTCTTTTTTTTATACGTCTGTCTGTCTTTTTATAGGCATTTCTCTTTTTGTGTCTCCCTCTTTTTAAACACAGGTCCCTCATTTTATACGCCTGTCCCTCTTTTTTAGACATCTGTCCCTCTTTTTTATACGTCTGTCCCTCTTTTTTAGACTTCCGTCCCTCTTTTTTAGATGTCTGTCTTTCTTTTTATACATCTGTCCCTCTTTTTTAGACATCTGTCCCTCTTTTTAGACATCTGTCCTTCTTTTTATACATCTGTCCCTTTTTTTTTAGACATCTGTCCCTCTTTTTTAGACATCTGTCCTTCTTTTTTTATATGCTGTCCTTCTTTTTTAGACATCTGTCCCTCTTTTTTAGACATCCATCCCTTTTTTTATATGTCTGTCCCTCATTTTTAGATGTCTGTTCTTTTTTATACATCTGTACCTCTTTTTTTTATAAATCTGTCCTTCTTTTTTAGACATCTGTCCCTCTTTTTTTTATACGTCTGTTCCTCTTGTTTAGATGTCTGTTCTTTTTTATACATCTGTACCTCTTTTTTTTTATAAATCTGTCCTTCTTTTTAGACATCTGTCCCTCTTTTTTTATACGTCTTTCCCTCTTTTTTAGGCATCTGTCCCTCTTTTTGTAGACATCTATCCCTCTTTTTAATATGCCTGTCCCTCTATTTTATACGTCTGTCCCTATTTTTTATATGCCTGTCCCTTTTTTAGACACATCTGTCCCTCTTTTTTAGACATCCATCCCTTTTTTTATATGTCTGTCCCTCTTTTTTAGATGTCTGTTCTTTTTTTATACATCTGTTACCTCTTTTTTTATAAATCTGTCCTTCTTTTTTAGACATCTGTCCCTCTTTTTTATATACGTCTGTTCCTCTTGTTTAGATGTCTGTTCTTTTTTTATACATCTGTACCTCTTTTTTTTATAAATCAGTCCTTCTTTTTTAGACATCTGTCCCTCTTTTTTTATACGTCTTTTCCCTCTTTTTTAGGCATCTGTCCCTCTTTTGTAGACATCTATCCCTCTTTTTAATATGCCTGTCCCTCTATTTTATACGTCTGTCCCTTATTTTTTATATGCCTGTCCCTTTTTTAGACATCTGTCCCTCTCTTTTCACATCCTGTCCCTTTTTTTAGGATATGTTCTGTCCCTCTTTTTACATGTCTGTTCTTTTTTATATGTACTGTCCCTCTTTTTCATATGCCTGTCCCTTTTTTTAGACATTTGTCCCTCTTTTTACACATCTGTCCTTTTTTATATGCCTGTCCCTTTTTTAATAGTCTGTATGTCTATTAATACATCTGTCTCTCTTTTTGTGTCTCTCTTTTTATGTCTCTCTCACTTTTTAAACGTGTCCCTCTCTTTACATGTGTGTCTCTTTTTCGTGTATCCATCTATCCGTCTTTCTCACTACCTACCGATGTGTCTCTGCAGCTGTAGTCTGACTGACTGTCCTAACTATTCATCCGTCTCTTACGCTGTCTCGCTCGTGTGCACGTTTGTTTATGTAATCTTACAGTTCAGATCTAGTAGCAGCTGGAACTGAACCTCAGCTCGTTTTTGTCTGTTTGAGGTGAAGTGGATTAAAAACACGACTGTTTGTGTGGTGTGATGAGAAAACTCGCTCACACAATGGACGGAGACAGAGAAGGGCGTGGGCGAGAGAGCTTCACTACAGAAGCCCGGTGAAATCTCACGGCCGTTCCTCATATGGATTTTATTATTGGTTTATTCTATAAAAGCCGTCCTCGTGTCTCCGAGCTTGATGGAAGCTCACGAGGTCACCCTGCGCTTTCAATTCCAGCACGATCTTTAATCCCCCATACGGAGGACTTTTACATTTCTCTACATTATTGTGCTACGCAGTGCACGTCTCTCTTCAGCGCCGAGAGCAGAGCCTTGTTAAATTACCAGCGTCTGATTTCAGCCTTCAGACTGAATGGCAGCTCATTGTAGGGAAAAGTACGTACGGTGCGTCTCTCTCTTTAATGCACTCGGCTTATTCCACAGAGCAACAGCATTCTGTATGATCATAATCATTAAAAAAAATTCAGCATTCATTAATGATCATTACCGTCACATCAACGATCATTACCGTCACATCAACATCCCATAATAACAACCAGACCAACACACCTCACACGAACCAGAATACCTATGGAGATGAGGACGTCATTAATGTGAATAGAAACTATGATGGTCAGTACAGTTTGTGGATTGGGACAAGTCCACAGTGGGCTGATGATTGTGTTGATGTACATTTCATAGTAAATAGGGTGCACGGTTCCAGATGCTTACACAATAGACTGAAGTCTTGTCAAGTGCACTATACAGTACATAGGGTCAGTGGTTTGGGACACGGCGACAGTGGATTGATGATGGCATTCACACACACTACGTAGTGTATAGGGTGCTAGGAGCCAATCCAGTGGCTACTGATATAGTGAATAAGGTGTGTGATTTGGGACACATCCCAGTGGACTGATAACTGTACACGATATAGTGAATAGGGTGCACGATTCCAGATGCTTATAGAATAGACTGGAGACTTGTCAAGTGCACTATACAGTACATAGGGTGCTTGGATTGGGACACGTCCACAGTGGCTATTCATGATCTTTATATACTCCATATAATAAATAGGGTGTGTGGATTGGGACACGTCCCCACTGACTGATGGTGATTCACTATATAGTGAATACGGTGCTTGGATTAGGACACGTCCACAGTGGTTATTGATGAAGTTTATGTGCACTCTATAGTGAACACGGTGCTTGGATTGGGTCACGTCCACAGTGGCTATTGATGGTGTTAATGTGCACTCTATAGTGAATACGGTGCTTGGATTGGGACACGTCCACAGTGACTAATAATGGTTTATGTACCCTTTATAGTGAATAAGGTGCTTGAATTGTGACGCATCCAGTGGCTATTGATGATGTTTATGGTGCTTGGATTGGGATAGTGATTTTTAATTGTGATTATGTACATATAGTGAATAAGTTGGTTATAGTGAATAAGATGTGTGAATTGGGACATGTCCACTTTGGCTATTGACAGTGTTTAGGTACACTATATAGTGAATACGATGCTAGGGATACGTTCATAGTGGTTTTAATGGAGTTTATCTACACTGTATAGTCAGCATGTTTGGGGTTTCAGACATGTCTGTGGAGGACCGGTGATTATGTTTCTGTGCACTATATAGTGCAAAGGGTGTGTGGTTTGGGACACATGCACCGTGGATCGGATGAAACTGGTGTAAGATTTCGGCTGAGTTTGTCCTCTGTAGAGCAGAATAAGGTGGAATAAATGATTAAGGTCTAGCAGGTTAGAGTCTCCGTGGTGTTTATGGAACGACAGGAGCGGTGTAATGAGACAGAGCTTTTTTTCTGGGCTGAAGTCTATTGATTTTCCCATCATGCAGTTGAAAAAACATTCGGCTGTGTGGCCGAGATCTCTCCTGATATTCAGAGCTGCTCAGACGAAGGTCAGCTGGTTAGAAGAAGGTCAGATCTCTGATTACTCCAGAGGCTCTGGCATCTCACGCTCGGACCATGACACCATAGCGCCTGTAGCACCTCACTAATAGGTAATGTTCACAACACCACTGTCGTTACGCTGTGGACGTGTCCCAATCCACACACCATATTCACTATAAAGTGTATCGGCATTAAAAACTCCATTATCACACCACTGAGGCTCCATCCCAAATCGCACATTCACTTCGCAGTGCACATGAACATCATTAGTCCACTTTGTGTTTCCCAAACCACACATTCCACTCACTGTAGAGTGCTCTGTCCACTGTGTGCGTGTCCCAAACTAGACAACATATTCCCTACAAACTGCACATAAAGCATGACTCTCTGGACGTGTCCCAAACCATAAATTCTACTCACTATGCAGTGCATATAAATGCCATCTTGGTCGTCCAACGTGGTCGTGTCCCAAATCTCACACAGTACTCCCTACATGCTTCACATTAGCATAATTGTCGGTCTAGTCTGGACGTGTCGCAAACCACACATTCTACACAATATATAGCGCTCATAAATGCCATCTCTGTCACCTGTGGTCGTGTCCCAAATATAACAGAGTATTCACTACATGTTGCACATTAATATCATCGTCAGTACACTCTGGACGTGTCCCAAATCACACATTCTACACATTATATAGTGCCCAAAAATCCCTTCTCAGTCCAACATGGTCGTGTCCCAAATCTCACACAGTACTCACTACATGCTGCACATTAACACCACTGTCAGTACAATAGGGACGTGTCCCAAACCACACATTCTCCTCACCTCTGCCACCTCTGTCAACTGCGGTTGTGTCCCAAACCTCACATGGTATTCACTGCATCATCATTGCACTCTGGATGTGACCCAAACCACACCACTTAATTCCACAATGCACAGAAATGCAACTGTCAGTATACTTTGACTGTGTCCCAAACTACACACCATGTTCCCGAAACCCTAAACAGCATTCCACCGTGGACGTGTTCCAAACCATACCTTTTATTCCAAACCACAACCCACAAACACCACCATTAGTGGACGTGTCCCAATCCACATATTCTTCTCACTATATAGTTCACTGTGGTCGTGTCCCAAATCTCACACAGTAGTCACTACATGTTGAACACTAAGACTTTATAGTGCACATGCAGATTCTGTAAAACAGCTTTGTAGCAGACAAGACAACTAACTGCAGCTCCTCCACAAGACTACAGGGGGCGCCCTGATAGTGAAGTAATGAACACAGTCATGCATGTACGCACCTTCATCAGGCAACATCACCTACGCATCTACGTTAATAACACAGCCTGGTATAGGTGTACCCCCAACACCCTGAGCAGCCATTACTGCTGACGAACCCAACATTATGCAGCGTGGGACTTCACGAATGCCCCGACTGTTCCACGCTCTGCTTTCAGACATTGATAGATAATAGCGCACTGCGGGACAAATTATGGGGGTAATAATGACACTTTTAGGAAATCCGGTCCACCAACAGCCATCTGTGGACCGCCGCGCTCAAAGTGGAGCGGCACTGGAGTGCAGTCACGCCACGTCTGAATTACAGCCATTACAGGACAGACACTTTCAGCTCCTAGTTCCCAAGGACGCATAAATCCGCGGTTACCGCGGAAACATGGCACCCAACAGAGCGAGCAATAACCATAAGCTGTAAAATATTCTTGTCCAGCATTACGATAAAACAAGGTTGTTAATCAGTCGTGTCGCACTGATAATGAATAGGATCTTTAATTGAATTTAGCACTTCTAAAACAAAAGAAATAAAAAAATAAAAAAACACCTTTGGCCCACATCGTCCTACGTAGCCTCTCACCCGTTTGACCCGTTTGACCCTTTTCCCTTTCCACACTACATTCTGTTCTACTCACAGTTTTGGTAAAACAAGGTTGTTATTCAGTCGTGTCCTTAATCTCACTGTGCTTTTTGATTTTTTTATTTTGATTTTATGCTTTTACTTCACACACGGTACAGGTTTGTGTTTCGGTTGTTATTATTACAAGTGACGTGCCGATTTTTTAACGCTCAACTTGTTAAATAATATGTACTGCAGGTTTGTGCTTCAACACTTTCTAAAAGATTAGGGTTTCAATTTTGAAAAGGATCCATTTTGGTTCGTACCTCACGTCAATAACGGATGTGGCGTTTAATTGAATTTAGCATTACTGAAAAACAAACCCAAAGCACACTTTATGGAGCAAACCATCTCACTCCAAGACCACTCGGATGTCAGGGTGAGAAGGCTCTTTTGACCCACATCGTCCTACACAGCCTCTGAACCTTTTGACCCTTTTCCCTTTCCACACAGTCACAGACCCAGCAGTTAAAAACCCAGCAATTTTTTTGGCCCACATCGTCCTACATGAATTCTCACCCTTTTGATCCTTTTCTCTATCCATGCTACATTCTGTTCTACCCACTACTCCGATGAAGCAATGTTGTTATTCGGTCATGTCCTTCATCTGACCTCGCTTTTTGATTCTTATCCCGACGTTACACACAGAGCAGGTTTGTTATTGAGTCATCATTTTCATGTACAGGCCGAACGCGGGTTCCTTTATGAAAGGTTAGAGATTCCACTTTAAACAGGATCCATTTCGGTTCGTATAAAAAACAAAAACGTCAGATGAAAATGGCAATCTCACATCAATAATGGATGGGACGTTTAACTGAATGTAGCTGTACTGAAACAAAACAAAACATAAACACAGTTTGGGGGGGAAACCATCTCACATGAGAAGCTTCCTTTGGCCCACGTCGTCATACATAACAGTCGAGCCTTTTGACCCTTTTCCCTTTCCACACAGTCACAGACCCAGCAATGATAAACCCATCAGTTACAAATGAGCAGTCACAGACCGGGCAGTTACCTAAAAAGCAGTCACAGACCCGGCTGGTACAGACCTCTGACTTTACTTACAACAACGTTAAATATTTACTCTGTTGGAAATCAGGCTTTGAGAATATGTGCATCATATCAGCTGCTGTTTGTTAGGCTCTAATTAAAGTCATTGTTATAATTAAGTAGATCAATTATGAGGAATGCTTTTATCCGCTGGTATGTTGCACATGTTAGTCTGAGCTGACAGAAAGGACATGAAGCTTCATCAATACACTCCATACAGACCCTGCAATTATCCTGTCAGACTGAATGAGAGAGAGAGAGAGAGAGAGAGAGAGAGAGCTCATGCCTGAGTCTGAGATTATCATCATCAACTTTTTATGATGAGTGTTTTGACATTCTCACAGCCTCACACACACAAACAGAAAAATTAGAAAATCGAACCGATTCATCTAACTGCGAAATTATGGTGTAATTACTGTCTCTATCCCACACACACACACACACACACACACACAGTATGTATTGTGACAAAGGGATGATAGGACTCTGTAAATTCAATCAGAATGAACCACAGACCCTCCATTACACTCAGTCCTATAAAGTGCCCCTAATACTGAATCATGACATTCAGGATTCCTAAGATTCCCTTACAGTCAGTACTTATTAGCATCATTTTTTTGTTTTGTTTTTTGTCGGTCTAGTTTTTAGGACGCACACTGTCTAATAAGGTCTGTGTTTTCAGTTAGTTCATGTTAAGGTCTGTTTTTAAAGCAGGACTTTTTAGGGTCTCATTTTTAGTCAGTAGACTTACTGTCATTTTCTGCAAGTACCAGTTTTTAGTCTTGCTGTAGTTTATTTTTGTTAACGTCTTATTTGTCAGTACTTGATAAAGTCTAGTTTTAGTCACACTGTGTCAATAGGTCCGTTTTATAATCAGTACTAATTTTAGTCAGTATCTGTTAATGTCTTGTTTCCATTGTCAGTATTCTTGTTAAATTTCATTTTTAATCAGTACTCATGAAGTCTTATTTTTAGTTTATATGTCTCTTTTTGTCAGTACTTATTAAGGTCTTGTTTTTTTATTAGTGTAAATTAAGGTCTGGTTTTAATCAGTTCGTGTTAATGTCTGTTTTTGGTCAGCACTCAACTGTTGTTTATATTGAGTAACTGATGCGGTCTAGTTTTTAGCCAGAATATAATAAGGTCACGGTTTTTGATAAGTCAGTGTTTGTTAATATCTGTTTTAAGCCAGTATTTTTAAGGTCTGTTTTTAAACAGTACGTTTTAGGGTCTCATTTTTAGTCAGTATTTATGAAGTCTAATTTCTGTTGGAGACCGTGGAACATGGACCTCATGCTGTTGCATATCAGAGCTTATAAAGTCTCATTTTCAGCCGGTTCTCATTATGTCTTGTTTCAAATCGGCACTGCTTAAGGTCTGCGACTACAAATGTGCACCAAACCTATACAACTTGTATATATACAGTTGTTGATACCCAACATCAGAGCGCCTCATCCAACATAAAGTCGGTTCCCTTTGGTGCTCTAAGAGCCTCCGCTGAACTGCTCTCTACTTGACTTTTCCACTTCACAGTAACAGCAGCACTCGAAGCTGACAGGGGCAGCGCCGGCAGGGCAGGAATCCCACAGAGCTCTTCACTAAACCCAGCACTTGTTTCGAGAGATTTCATGACATTCATGTCTGCTACACGCATTCTTCACAAACCTCCAGGACGTGCAGGGGTTCAGCGTCAGAGGTTTGACGCGTCACGCCTCGCTGGCATCCGCGCCAAGATGCCCGCAGACATGCTGAGATGTGAGCCGAAACTCATCTGACGGAAAGCGAGAGAACACAAGAAATCCACGCAGCAGCTGCTGCATGAGAGCGAGTGTAGAGAGGAAGAGAACAGAACCCGACACTAGGCCTTAGGGGACTCCTGTGGAGAGTTTGCCTGGAGCGCCCGATACGAGCAGCGCCTACAGGTAGGAAGCGAATCGTTCCTACGCCAGAGATTCGACAAGTGGAAAAGATATATCGGGGAACATTACGCTCTGAGGTTAGCCTGCCATTAGCCTGAGGGTATCTTCAGTTTGTGTGATGCTAGTACGAGAATAAATCAGATTTATTTACCGATACCTACTACTATTATCATCCAAAAACACCCAGAACAAATCCTTGTGGGATCCCTTCAGAGAGTCTGCACGGCTCAGAAGTTGGTCTTCAATGTGACGTGTGATGTGCGCGCCCCCTCCTGGTTGGAAGTAAACCAGAAGTTAACTTCCTTGCGTACTAATGCTAGAAAGTCGGTTTAAAAGAAACGAACTCAGGATTGAGCCTTATGGGACTCCTGTCCACGATTTCCTTTTAAATTTGAGGACAGTGGAAACGTAGCTACAAAGTAATGTTAGAAAGTCAGTTTAAATGTTACGAACCGAGGAGTAAGCCTTACGGGACTCCTGTGCACAGTTTCCTTGCTGGATTTTTGCACTGTAGGCTAGCATCGGTTTTAAAATCGTGGACAGCAGAAATGTACTTCTGCACTAACTTCAAATCAGTTTAAAAGAAACGGACCCAGAATTAAACCTTATGGAACTCCTGTGCAGAATCAGCACAGCTCAGACTATTTGGTCTGTCTATAGAAGGACAGGGTCAGAGGAGGAGAGGAGGGATCGTTCCCTAGCGCTGCAACAGCGGCTCAACAGAAATAGAGGGTCCAAATCCTAAACACCAAGCTAATCCTAACCCTAAGCTTGGATTTTATTCTCTTTCGTTCATAAATCGCTTTGGACAATAAGTAACAGCAGTCATAAAAAAAAAGCACATTCTGCATTCCAAATCAGTTCACAAGGGACGAGCTGCCAGGGGCGAGCCACAGAAGTTCAGTCAGAATGTCGAGGAACCGGGTTATGTACGTGACGAGGTCAGGTTAGCAACTAGAGAGAAAGACGCCCAGGCTGCCCAGAGCTACTGCAAGGTCTCGCTTGTTATTGAGAATTTGATGAGTTGAGTTGGAAAAAAATGTTTAAAGAATGAAAAAGGCCCAGCACCGAGCCTTCTGGGACACCAGCAGAGAGTTTGAACAGATCAGAAGTGGATTTTCACCATGGATCCTAAAACGAACAGCCCTGCAGGTACGAACTGAACCTGTTCCACGCTCGAACCTCTGATCAAAGGACGGTGAGAATGGAAAGGTCCAGAGAGGCCCACAGGATCAGAACCAATAATAGTTTGGATGATGTAACTTCCTGAGAGCTACGAGGTTATTTTGAGGTTATCGTCTGAGTTTATTATTGTTTGATTCCCATTTCAGGTGTGAGGTTAACTAAAGTCGTGAAAGAAAAAGAAAGAAAAATAGTTATTAGATGGCTAAGAAATATTGAGAGTGAGAAAGGAAGAAAAGAGATAAATGCAAAAAGCAAGGACAATGTGAAACAGAAATTTCAAAGAAAGAAACAAGTAGTTTTAAGTAGAAGTTTTAAAAACAAGTAGAAAGAAAGGAAGGAAGACCAAAAGGAAAAGTGGAAGTAAAAACTACTTAAAAAGCAAACAGAAGGAAAGATAAAGAATAACATAAGTGCAAGAAAAGAAACAGTAAGGAAAAAGAAAAAAAGAAAGGTAGCAACATGAGAAGGAGTGTTTACAAAAGTACCTTCAATATGAAAATACAAAAGAATGACACATTACAAAAAACACTGTTGGCTAATACAGAAAGAGGTATAAAGGAAAAAGAAAGTAAGAAGTAAAGAAAGAGCGACTGAGTGAGAAAAACAGAAATTAAACATTAAAAAAACATGAAAAAACAAAGAAACAACAAAAGAAAAAAAAGGAAGTGCAATCATTTAATCATTTAATCATTACTTTCAGAAAAAGAAAGAGCAAAAAAACGATAGAAAAATTAAGGTAGAGAAGGAAGTAAAAAATTTAAAAACAAGGAGAAAGAAAGATAGGAAGAACAAATGGAAAAGAGGAATTTAAGAAAAAGGGAAAAAAACAATTGAAAAAGCAAACAGAGAAATAAAGACAAAGAATGAGATAAGTGCAAGAAAAAGAAACAGTAAGATGGGGAAAGCAACATGAGAAAGATTGAGAGTGTTTACAAAAGAAAATGAAATAGTTTAGAAAGGATTTAGATTAAAAACAAGCTAGGAAATAAAAAATACAATACAAAAAAACCCTGAAGGCCAATCATATAAAGAAAAGGGTATAAAGAAAAAATAAAGAAAGAAGGAAAGAAAGATTGAGTGAAGAAAATGAAAGATAATGCATACAATAAAAACACAGATCCAAAGAAACCACAAAAGGAAAAAGAAAGGAAGTGCAATAATTTTAAAAAGCAGAGAAAGAAAGAAGAAAAAAAGAGTAAAATAAATAATGAATAAAAGAACAAAACAACAAAAAAGGGAAAAAATAATTAAAGGTAGAGACAGAATGGACAGAATGGACAGATTTAAAAACAAAAAGGAAAAAAAGAATGAACAAAACGAAAAGAGGAATTTAAGAAAAAAGGGAGAAAAGCAAACTACTTAAAAAGCAAACAGAGAAAGAAAGACATAATGAAAAAGTACGATGGAGAAAAAGAAGAAAAGTAGCAACGTAAGAAAGATTGAGAGTGTTTACAAAAGTCAATTAAACGATTTGGCAACTGTTTAGATTAAAAACAAACAAGGAAATAAATAAAGAACATTCAATATAAAAATACAAAAGAAAGAGCCATTAAAACAATAATTGAAGGCCAATCATTTTAAAGCCATATGGAAAAGAGTGGAGGAGATAAAGCATAATATACAAATACACAGATCCAAAGAAACGACAAAAGGAAAAAGAAAGGATGTGCAATAAGTTTAAAAAGCCAACAGATAAAGAAAGAAAAAAAGACAGCAAAATAAATAATGAATAAAAGAAAGAAACAAAAAAAACCTAAAATAACTAAGGCAATGAAGCATTGAAAAAAACATAGACCATAAACTTCCATTACATAATTAATATCAATAAGATTTGAGCTGTTCCACCCAAGTTAGCGAGCAGGAGGAGTAAAATCTCAAATCAGGTTTGTATCGCATGATTCCATTTTAGCACCAGCCTGGTGATTTAGGGGAAATGCGATGTTTCTGTGTGTTTAAGGTAAGAACTGCGAGTGCGGCATTCGCACCAGCTTTCTCAAATCCTAATATTCACTTAGTCACAGGACAGAGAATCGAGTCCATAAAAATGTCATAAAAATATCCATTAAAGTGCATAAAGACTCGGCGTCGCCTGCAGAGCGACATTAAAGCCGTGAGAGGCGGCTAACGCGAGTGCCATCGTTAGAGACAGGGGATAAGAGCAGGAAAAAGCAGCTTCAGTCTCTTCTTTAAAAGCTTTTACACAGTGTGCGAGGGCTGAGCTGGCGTATATTTATTTACAAAACATTTTGGGGTTTTTTAATGCTAGTTATAATACTGGAAGGAGATCAAACATTAAAAATCACAAATTTAATAAACAAGTACAGACAAAAACCAAAAGAAAAAGGCAAAGAGAAAAAGAAAAGAGAAGAGCATAAAAGAACCAATACAAAGAAAAAGTAAAACAATTTACAGCAAAATACAAAAAATAAAGAAAAGGAAACAAACAAAAAAGTAAAACAATATATAAGACTAAAGCAAAAGTAAACAAGGACAAAACAACAAACAGAAAAAATAAATTAAAAAAGAATCATAAAATGTCAGAAAGGAAAAATAAAAAGAAACGGATCAGAGAAAAAAAAAGGAATACTAAAAATAAAGAAAAAGACAAGAGTGAAAAAGAAAAGAAGCGATAACAGAATAATAAAGTAAATAAGGACAAAACAGAAAAACAAAATAACAAACAGAAAAAATAAATAACAACTAACAACTAACAGGAAGGAAAGAAATGAATGGATCAGAGAAACGAAATAAAAGTAAAAAATTGAAAGGAATGATTTTCAAACAAAGGGAAGGGAGTGTAAAAAAAGCACTAAAAAGACAAAGAACCAAAAAGAAAAACATGAAATAAACAAACCCTTAAAAATAAAAGGAATTTAAAAAATACGATGCATAAAAATAGAGATAAATAACCAAAAAGAAAACAAATTTATATTAAATATGTGAAATATAAGAACTGCTTAGATAATGGGAACAGATGAAAAGAAAAACAGCTGGTGACAAACAAATGCCAGAAAACAAGGAATAGAGACGTAGAAAAGCAGAAAAATAAAGAAAAGATTTAGAGTGAGTCAGGAAAGAAGAGATAAATTCAGTAAGTGAATATGTATCAATCCTACATTACCCAGAATACCACAGCCCGACAGCCACGCCCCCGATGTACCACAGATGACTAAACGTGACTATAATTGATACTATAGTTATGGTGGAGCTCCCGAGGTCGAATCGGGAGCCACGAGGGAGTCAAGCAGACGACTTGGACCTGCCTGAGGGAGCTACGGGATGCTCATCACCTGCAAAGCTTGGGTGTATCAGTAACCAATGCAGGGGACAGAAGGTGATGAGATTAGAGTCGTCACAACGGCGCCGGGATTGGAAGTGTGGAGGCAGAAGATATTTTTACATCTCCGTACCATTTTACATCTAAATTACAAACCGAGAAAGAGAGAGAGGGAGAGAGAGGGAGAGATTCTATACAGTATCTGACAGCCAGAAATTGATTCCGCGTTACGGATTGGAATGAAGCCATCGGAGACGGATGGAGTCTCGGAAGAGGAGGAGGAATCGGAGCGGTTTAAATCGAGACGTGAAAGAGAGAAGAGGAATGAAGGACGGAGGGAAAGAACACGAGCTCACCGAGGGAGGCTGAACAATTCCGATAAAGCAGACAAACCGGTCGTGATGCTCCCCCTTATCTACCCTTCTAATTCCCAAAACACTCCTGCTTAAGTGTCACACGGCTGGGATCTCAATAAAACACATCACCACCACCATCATCAGAGCAGCTCCGCAGTCCCGGGGCCCAGGAGTGCTGATGCCATCACAAAAACCCCACCCTGTTTAGGGTGGCCTACACTCATACGTACACCGACACAGGGAAACCGCCAGGCTATAAACACAGGCAAGAAAAACCTCCATAAATAAACAAAGAAGTGAGTAAGAGTGGGGGGTAAATAAAAAGAACACAAGTAGAAGATAAAACAAAGAAAAGAAAAACAGACAAACACAAAAGAACGCAAGAAGTTGAGATAGGAGGAATAGAAACAAAACTGGAGTAGAATAAGAAACAAACAGAAGAAATAAAGACAAATAACAGAGTTGGGAGAGGAAAGAAGTACACAAAAAATAAACAAAAAAGCAAAAGTGAGTAAGGTGTGGACAAAAAGACATTAAGAGAGATAAGAATAAAGCAAACAAAACAAATAAAGAAAAGATCAAGTAAGGGAAGGAGTATACAAAAAGTAGAACAAAAAAAAGACAGAAAGGAAGACAAGACAAGCTAAGGACAATAAGCAAAAGAAAGCACGGCAGTGAGAAAGAAAGAAAAATACAGACAAAAAGAAAGACAAAGATATATAAGACAGACAAAAATAAAGAAAAAAGTAACGGAGATAGAAATAAAAATGTAGAGCAAAATAAAATCAACAAAAGTGGAAAAAAAAAGAGAGTTCAGCAAGGAAAGACTTAAATAAAAAATAAACTAACAAGTATATTATCTTAAACTAGCAAGAGCCAGACAAAAAGGAGAACATTAAAGGAAAAAAGACAAAGACAAGAGAGTGAATAAATGAAAGCCTGAGCGAGACAAAGAAAAATATAAGATATAGACAAAAATAAAGAAAAAAAACAACATACAAAAGAAAAGAAACAAACAAAAGATGTCAAGACATAAAGAAGAAAAGAAAGAGAGAGCTGGCAGGAGAAGGACAAAAAAAAAGCTCATTTCTTCACCACTTCTTGCCCTCAGTAACCAAAAGCAAATCTTGGCCTTTTCTGTTTCTTTAAATAAAAGAAAGTAGTTTTTATATTACATTTTTTTTTTTTATGAGAACCAGCAAAATGTCATCGCAAGGTGAAAAAAGACAAGATGCTTCTTTCCTCATGGAGACATTTTGTCGTCACAAAGACACACACACACACACACACACACACACACACACACACACACACACAGCTAATGGGTTGTGTTCTAATGGAATAATCAGTGCAGTTTCAACACTTCCTCCCTTACATTTATTAAAAGGTCCATTAGAGCTGAATTATAAACATCCTACCCACAAAAGTGTGTGAACCAGAGAGGCAAAAATGAACAAAACAAAGAATAAGAGAGAGAAACAGAAAAACAAGAAGCAAGAAATAGTAAAGAGCAAATAAACAAACAACATGAAAATAAGAATTGAAGGAAAAAAAAGAAAGAAAAAAAAACAGGAAGCAAAGAATGCACAAGATATATAGAAAAAAAAACCAGAAATAAACCAAAGAGGAGAAAGAAAAGGAGGGGCACCAAATAAACAAACGCAAAAGTCCCCTAAAATATACATAAAAGAAGTAAAATAAGGAGAATGGGGAAGGAGGAAGGAAAAAAGCAAATGTGAGTCCCTATATGTGAGAGATAAACATGTTTTGTGTTTTTTATATAAAAACTACTTTCTTTTCTTTAAAGAAACAAAAGAGTCAAAGATTTACTTTTGGTTACTGGGGTTAAGAGGTGGGCTAGAAATGAGCTTTTTTAAAAAAATCTTTCTTTCTTCTGCCAGCTCTCTGTTTTTTTTCTTCCTGCTGTCTTTTGTTTCTTACTCTGATCTCTCCCTTACTTTTTCTTTATGTTGTTTCTTTCTTTATTTTTGTCTTTATCTTCCAAATCTTTTTTTGTCTCTCTCACTCTCAAGCTTTCACGTCTTCTCTCTTGTCTCTCTCTTTGTCTTTTTACCTTTATTGTTCTCCTTTTTGTCTAGCTAGCTTTTGCTTATTAGTTTATTCTTGTTTATTTACATATTTCCTAACTCTGTTTGTTTTCTTCTTTGTCTTTTGTATGTTTTGTGCTGCTCTTCATTTTTATTTCCATCTCCTTTACTGTTTTCTTAATTTTTGTCTTTGTCTTTCTTTTGTCTGCATTTCTGTTTCTGTCTCGCTGCCATGCTTCCTTTTGCGAATTGTCATTTGTATGTCTTTCTTAGTCCGTCTTTCTTTCTATCTTTTTCGTGCTACTTTTTTGTCTACTCCCTCCCTTACTTGGTTTTGCTATTTTGTTTATTAGTGTTTATTTACCCCTTTCCTCTCCCAACTCTGTTTCCTTTCTTTCTTTGTTTCCTCTATTCTGTTCTCCATTTTTATTTCTATCCTCCATACTTTTTTCGTTCTTTTGTTTTTATATTTCTTTCACTTTCTCGCTGCCATGCTTTCTTTCATTTATTCTCTCTTAATATTTATTTTTGTCTCCACCTTACTCACGTTTGTGACTAACGGCAAAAGAAAGGGAGATAAGAACAAGCAAAATAAAAAATAAATAAAAATAAA
>JAJAGP010002492.1:46861-111683 GCA_025084515.1 Ancistrus triradiatus | reverse complement strand
ACCTGATTGTCATCCCATTGATTGAAAACACCTGACCCTAATTTCACCTTCAAATTAACAGCTAATCCTAGAGGTTCACATACTTTTATCACTCACTAATATGTAATATTGGATCATTTTCCTCAATAAATAAATGACCAAGTATAATATTTTTGTCTCATTTGTTTAACTGGGTTCTCTTTATCTACTTTTAGGATGTATGTGAAAATCTTATGATGTTTTAGGTCATGTTTATGCAGAAATACAGAAAATTCTAAAAGATTCATAAACTTTCAAGCACCACTGTAGGTTCACTATAGTTAACATGGTTATGATTAGCTAATACATCACACACAGTCTACTGGTGGTGCTAAATTGTGTATTGATAAAATTGTAGTTACTCCCTCTTAAGAACTGTAAGATTATTATTAAAGATTTTTTTCATGATTTACCTCCTGGCGCAGACGCCCCTATTCTTCCATTCAGCCAGGGTTAGTGAGGTCTGTCACTGCTTTTGGGTATTCCTATGCTTTCAAGTGTTTGATTGGTGTTAAGGTCAGCGATCTGTGCAGAGCTATCAAGTACAGGCACACCAAACTGACCACTCGGTCAACATTTAGTGCTTTGTGTGTTGGGCATTGTCACGCTGCGACAGGTAAAGGCCATTTCAAAATTGTTAGCTATCTGTGGAACCCAACTTAAAAAGTTCCTGACAAACAGTACTTGTGCTTAAATTGCTTCCATATGCAGTCTGGAACATGGTATTAGTCAGAACATAGTGTTAGTGTTGCAACCAAGAACAGGCTGGTGTAATCCTGCACTCAGCAGTCCCATTCTGTGAGTAGTGAATACCTCAGCAAGTGAGCTGAAGTTGCTAAATGTTTCCATATCATATTTTAGGTGCTTACAGTTGACAGTTGCAGCACCAACGGGTCAAAAATTGTATAATTGCTACATTACCTCATACTTGATTTTATGCACCTTTTGGCAATGGGTGTGGCTAAAATGCCAAGTTTGACTTGTTAGAATGATTTCCAGATATCACTTACTATATTTGTATGAAGTAGTGCATCTAGATAATTACAGTGGGTTGTGGTGGCACATCCATTAAGGTACTGTTCTACTCACCAGAAGGTTACGGGTTCTAGCACCACCACACTGCCACTGTTGAGCAAGGTGTTTTGGGGATTCTTATCTCTGAATTGTTTGGATTGTAGTTCTGGAAAAGGGCATTTAATAAATGCTGTACAATGGTACTTGGTTCTCGATCATCTCGGAACCTGTCAAATTCAGTTCTTGGTGTATTTTGACTAGAAAAATGTGTCTCGGTTCTCGTCGTTTGCTCGGCTCTCACCACACTGCTTAAACTTATGAATTGAGCGACGTGAATCGTTTCAGTCAAAACCCGATTCACAATTCATGATTCACAATTCAGTACACAGGGACACAGCGACTCACAATGGCTGCTTCTCTGTGAAGCTGTTTCTCTGCTGTCTTTGTCACGTTTTTCTTTATTTTTACATCTACATTCTTAGTGCAAATAAGTCTCCATGGGTCCTTTTCTATTTTGACAGCTAGGAAAATGGTGGAGGTTGATCACTACTGGCCGGACTACTGAACTAATGCTCAAACATTATTTTCTATTGAATCAGATTTTATCAGAGAAATCTAAATTGCGAATTCTCTATGTACCGTTATTTTTCTTTATTCAGTTTTGGTTTACTTCTTTAGTAAGTAAGCATTTGTGTGTTCTTGCTCATGCTTACTGTGTTGGTGAGACTGGTGTTGCTTTGTGAGAATGGAAACGTAGTTGTTTTGCTTAGGCAGAAAGTAAAGAAGGACGCTTTATAACTGTGTTGGTTTTACAGCTCATTTATTATAGCAGACTGAGCGTTTAATTAAATTACCTTGTCATCTGTAATAAAGCTGCAAGTGGAACCCAGCATTGTGAAGCTAAATAAGGCTTTTCTTTGAGGGCATTTTCATGACTTGCTACTTCCAATATAATTCAGTGTGAAATGAGTTTCTCTTCAGACTAACCATTCCCCAAGCTACAGCGCTAGAGGAGGTGGAAAACAAGTGAAAAGTGTAGACTTCTTGTCTCACCTTTCCCATTTGTGGTGCTTTGAAGTATGAAATCGTGTACTGTGAAGTGGAATTAAACACACACAGACCCAGTCAATATTCTTTTGTTTTTTTTTTAAATACCAGCCATGCCCTTGCTTGCTATTCAGGCTTCAACTTAAGAATGTCTTCAAGACATTCAAATTGCTCTGCCAATTGCAGTCACATGATGGTGGTGATGATAAGGAGACAATGTGAATCACACTTTACAAACTCTGTTTCTTAAAGCAACAGCGTCAGTGAAACACATGTAGTCAATCAAGGAGATGAAAGAGTACTTGTGGAATATGCAGTTCTTTAAAGGGTTCTTTAAAAACCTTTACAATTTTAAGGCTCTTTAAAATAGCCCTTGCAAAGCCCCACTGTAATATATATACATATATATATATATACACAGTGGGGCAAAAAAGTATTTGGTCAGCCACTGATTGTGCAAGTTCTCCTACTTAGAAAGATGAGAGAGGTCTGTAATTTTTATCATAGCTACACTTCAACTATGAGAGACAAAGTGAGAAAAAATTCGAGGAAACCACATTGTAGGATTTTTAAATAAGTTAATTGTAAATTATGGTGGAAAATAAGTATTTGGTCAATAAATTTGGTTCAATTCAATACTTTGTAACATAACCTTTGTTGGCAATGACAAAGGTCAAACGTTTCCCGTAAGTCTTCAGCAGGTTGGCACACACTGTAGCTGGTATTTTGGCTCATTCCTTCATGCAGATTTCCTCTAGAGCAATGATGTTTTGGGGAAACATGGACTTTCAACTCCCTCCACAGATTTTCTATGGGGCTGAGGTCTGGAGACTGGCTAGGCCACTCCAGGACCTTGAAATGCTTTTTTGGAGCCACTCCTTCGTTGCCCGAGCGGTGTGTTTGGGATCATTGTCATGCTGGAAGACCCAGCCACGTTCCATCTTCAATGCTCTCACTGATGGAAGGAGGTTTTGGCTTAATCTCACGATACATGGCCCTGTTCATTCTTCCCTTAACACGGATCACGTCCTGCCCCCTTTGCAGAAAAACAGCCCCAAAGCATGATGTTTCCACCCCCATGCTTCACAGTAGGTATGGTGCAACTCAGAATTCTTCTTTCTCCAAACACGACGAGTTGAGTTTTTCCCAAAAAGTTCTGTTTTGGTTTCATCTGACCACATGATATTCTCCCAATCCTCTTCTGGATCATCCATATGCTCTCTGGCAAACTTCTGGCAAACGGGTCTGGACATGTACTGACTTAAGCAGGGGGACACGCCTGGAACTGCAGGATTTGAGTCCCTCTCGGTGTAGTGTGTTACTGATGGTAGCCTTGTTACGTTGGTCCCAGCTCTCTGCAGGTCATTCATCAGGTCCCTCCGTGTAGTTCTGGCATTTTTGCTCACCGTTCTTATGATCAGTTTGACCCACGGGATGAGATCTTGCGTGGAGCCCCAGATCGTTGGAGATTATCAATGGTCTTGTATGTCTTCCATTTTCTTATAATTGCTCCCACAGTTGATTTATTCACACCAACCTGCTTGCCTATTGTAGATTGTAGATTATTGTAGAGGCTGACCACTGACGCGTGGAATGCGATGATTGCGAGGATCTGGCAACCCAGACCCATTTGCGCCAATTGCACACAGGATGCACGCTGTTTTGTAGCTGTTAGCAGTTTATTACTTTTGAACTATTTTAATTCCCAATCGCATCTATATCGTATATATAGTACTTTTTTACAACATCTTAATCATTTTCTTCTCGTACCGGCGGATTATATTTTTTTGCCGCTAATAGTTATTTAGTAACGTTACCAGTATACCGGCTTGTGTTTGCAGTAATTAGCCATTAGCTAATTACCAGAGTTGCATCTTCTTTTGCAGTAGTGTGTGTTTTTATAAGGTTTTTTTACAGCCTTTTCCCACCTTCTTTCTGAGACTTTTTTGTGACGTTTTGTATTAACTTGTATTAATGCTTTAATCGAGCATTGCATTGGACCATTGGCTGCAGCTGAACCATATCTTCACTCAGCACCCCACAACACCACTCGAAGCTAAGTACCTTTAATTCATTAATTGTACCAACATGGCTTCTGCTGCGCTTGTTCCCTGTGCCGAGTGTGGCATGTTTAGCTATTCTTCTTCCGTAATTAGTGTAAATTTTATTTGTGATAGGTGTAGGCTTGTAGCCAGTCTGACGGAGAAGAATGTAGTTTTAGAGGCGCGCATCCAGACATTAGAGAAGGCTAGCTCAGCTCCTAGCTTAGCAGATCTGGATGCCAAAAGTGAAGTTAGAGCCCCCGCTCCGGCACAGCCCTCGCAGCAGGGCAAGTGGGTGACAGTTCGGCGATGTAGTCGTAAGGCTAGCCCACGAGAGCACCACTCTTTACCTGTTCACGTGTCCAACAGGCTTACCCTCCTCAGTGATGCACCCACTGTTCAAAAGTTCAAAGTTAACTTTATTGTCAAAAACTACAATATGTGCAAAACATAGAGTATTGAAATTCCTTTACTCTCAGACCCATGGTGCACCGATAAACATTAAACATTTAGATAAAAACCATAAGTCTGCAATGGCTAAAAAACAATAACAATACTATATAACTATATATAACTTTATAACTACAAACGTCTATGACATTGGGATCTGAAGTCCTTGATGTTGAAGTGAAGTGACATATGCAGTGGGTTAAGGCTAGTGCAAATAAATCAGTTGTGCAAATATAAATGGTAGTGCAAATATAAACAGTAGTGCAAAATGATGAGTGCATAAGCAGTACGTAGTGATGCAGAGTCCGGTATTGAGTTCGGTATGAGTTTTTTTGTTATGTGGGATGTGAGATTGAGATTGTTTTTTTTTAAGCGGGTAAGAGATGCAGGAGAGGCAGAGCAGGAAGAGAGTTGAGAGTCCTGACTGCCTGATGAACAGAGCTGTCCCTCAGTCTGCTGGTTCTAGCCCGGAGACGCTGCAGTCTCCTCCCTGATGGAAGCAGTCTGAAGTAGCCGTGTAGTGGGTGTGTAGGATCACTCGAAATGCAGAGGGCTTTCCGAGTGAGACGGGCACTCTGTAGGTCATGGAGCGAGGGGAAAGAGGTGCCGATGATCTTCTCAGCTGCTCTCACGATGCGCTGGAGGGTCTTGCGGCAGAACGTGGAACAGGCGCCGTACCACACCGTGATGCAGCTGGTTAAGATGCTCTCGATGGCGCCCCTGTAAAAGGTGCACATGATGGGGGTTGGTGCCCTAGCTCTTCTCAACTTGCGGAGAAAATAGAGGTGCTGGTGAGCCTTCTTTGCCAGTGCCACTGTGTTGCTGCTCCAGCACAGGTCCTCTGAGACATGCACTCCCAGGAACTTTGTGCTGCTCACCCTCTCCACAGCAGTACCGTTGATGGTGAGAGGAGCATGCTGAGCGTGTGTCTACTTGAAGTCCACAACAATCTCTTTTGTCTTATCTACATTCAGAGAGAGATTGTTGTGTTTGCACCACAGGGCCAGGGGGCTCACCTCGTTCCTGTAGTCTTTCTCATCGTTGTTACAGATGAGATCCACCACAGTCGTGTCGTCCGCAAACTTGAAGAAGTAGTTGGAGCTGTATGATGGTATGCAGTCATGTGTCAGCAGGGTGAATAGTAGGGGGCTCAGCACACATCCTGGGGGGCCCCCGTGTTCAGTGTGATGGTGCTGGATGTGTTACTGCCGACTCGTACTGCCTGTGGTCTCCCGGTCAGGAAATCTAACAGCCAGTTGCATAATGAGGTGTTCAGCCCCAGACTGACCAGTTTGAGAATGAGCTGCTGTGGGATGATGGTGTTGAATGCCGAGTGGAAGTCAATGAACAGCATTCTAACATAAGAGTCTTTGGTCTCTAGATGTGTGAGGGCTGTGTGGAGGGCAGTGGAGATGGCATCATCGGTCGAACGATCTGGCCGATATGCAAACTGAAAGGGGTCCAGAGATGCAGGAAGAACGGACTTGATATGTTTCATGACTAGCCGTTCGAAGCACTTCATCAGGATGGGGGTGAGTGCCACCGGGCGGTAGTCATTTAGACAGGAGGGCGATGCCTTCTTTGGAACAGGGATGATGGTGGTAGCTTTGAAGAAGGTGGGGACGATGGCCTGGCTTAGCGAGATGTTGAAGATATCCGTAAAGACAGCTGTGAGTTCCCCTGCACAGTCCCTCAGCACACGACCTGGAATGTTATCTGGACCAGGTGCTTTTCGGGCATTTATCCTGCTGAATGACTGCCTCACACTGTCCGGGGACAGCTTCAGCGCGTGGCCGCCGGGAGGAAGAGTGAGTTTCTGTGCAGGTACATTGTTGAGTGCTTCAAACCGAGCAAAGAAGACGTTCAGCTCATTCAGCAAGGAGGTGGTGCTGACAGAGGTCTGTGGAGCTGGTTTGTAGTCTGTGATGGTCTGTATTCCCTGCCACAGACTCCGAGTATCTCTGCTGTCGCTGAAGCGATGAGCTATCTTCCTGGAGTACTGTTTCTTAGCTTTCCTGATGCCACGGGACAGGTTGTTTCTGGCTGTCCTCAGGCCCACCTGATCTCCTGCTTTGAAGGCATTGTTCCTGGCTCGCAGGAGCCTGTAGACCTCTTCCGTCAGCCATGGCTTCTGGTTTGCCCGAACAGTGATGGTCTTGAGGTCAGTAACATCATCAACACACTTAGTGATGTATGAACAGACAGTATCTGAGTACTCCTGGAGGTCTGTTATATTGTTGTTAGTAGCAGCTTCTTTGAACATATTCGAATCTGTGGTGTTTAAACAGTCCTGAAGTGCCTTTGATGACCCCTCCGGCCACACTCTGCTTGCAAACCGGTTTAGTGACTTTAACCAGGGGTCTGTATGCAGGCATTAGCATGACACTGGTGTGATCGGAGGTGCCAATGTGGGGGAGGGGAAGGGCCTTGTAAGCTCCTCTCATGGTGGAGTAGACTTGGTCCAATGTATTGTTTCCCCTTGCTGGAAAGTCTATGTGTTTGAACATCTTTGGAAACACACTCCTTGGATCTGCATGGTTGAAATCACCAGCCAAGATGAGAAAAGCATCAGGGCGGGATTTTTGCTGCTCGCTAATGTGCAGATACAGTTCATTTATTGCCTCATCTCTATTCTTGATGCTGGATGTTGGAGGTATATAAACTCCCTTGGTAAATAGAATGGTCGGCCCTTAATAACCATGAACTCCACTAGTGGTGAGCAGTGTTTGTATATTACAGCAGCATCGCGACACCAGGCATCATTGATGTAAACACAGAGCCCGCCACCGCGGGTCTTACCTCATTCAATGAGGGCTCTGTCCGCTCGGTAGGATGTTAGTCGCTCGAGCTGGATAGCGTGATCCGGAACATTATTGTTAAGCCATGTTTCCGTAAACACAAAAACACAACAGTCTTTCACGGTCTTCTGTGTTGAATGTAGCAGGCAGATGTAGTCCAGTTCATTGTCCAAAACCATGGATGGAATTGCCGGCTTGTGTGGGCTGGTTGCTAGCCTAGCTCGGATACCTCCACGCTTACCCCGCTTCTGCTTCCTGTCGCGCCACTTGTGGCGCTTCCACTGTGGGCGAGATGTAGGAGTGGGGGTCGATGATAATGCCGACTTCCTGAGCAAGCCGCAGTCTCGCAGCTCTTCTTTGAGTTCGTTGCTTATATCTAAGATAGTGGATTTTCCGATATCAAGCATGAACTCATGACTATACTTGCAGTTCAAAACATGTAGACAAGACGAAAGGAATACCAACAAACTGCAACTCGCAGGACAAAAAACACACGAAAACACCATTTTGTCGGGAGAGAGAGAAGCCGCAGCGTGTGCGCGCGCCGCCATCTTGTTGCAGGATCACTGAACAGCCTGTTGAAAGAGCTCTGGTCATAGGTGACTCTATTTTACAACACGTGAAACTAGCTACACCTTTAGGGACACCAGCAGCTAGAGTTACCTGTATCCCCGAAGCCAGAGTGCCGGACATTGTAACAAGTCTTAGTGAACTCGAGAGCCGCAGATTCTCTAGGATAGTTATTCATGTAGGGGCTAATGATATACGCCTTCGTCAGTCAGAGGTTACTAAGGCTAATTTTGTAGAGGTGGTTAGAGTGGCAAAGGCGATGTCCGATTCAGTAGTGTGCTCTGGCCCCATCCCAATGCGGCGAGGTGACCAAGCCTACAGCAGGTTATGGTCGCTGAACTGCTGGCTGTCCAAGTGGTGCTCTGAAAACAATGTGGGCTATATAGACAACTGGACAGCCTTTGAGGGTAAGCCTGGCCTTTTAGGATGGGAAAGGTGTCCATCCCACTCGGGAGGGTGCTGCTCTCATCTCCTGCAACATTGCCCATAGTCTTATGGCCCAATTGGTTAGGGGCTGACTATCCAGAGCAGAAGTCAGGCAGCAGACAGACCGACTTAACCAACTGTCTGCTGGTAGCCATGCACTGTCACCCAGAACCCAACATTATTGAAAAACTGTGTCTGTTACCCGCATCTGCCCTAAACGTAAATGCTCTCAAAAAGTCTGTTTTATAATACCTCATTAGTATACAACACAGAAAGCTCCCATAGAAATAACAACATTAGACTAAAGCTAGGATTACTTAATATTAGATCACTTACAAAAACAAAGCAGTGATTGTAAATGAAATAATCACTGATAAACGCTTACACGCTCTCTGTCTCACTGAGACTTGGATTAGACCTGATGAACATTTAGCCTTAAATGAAGCCTCGCCTCCTGGATACAGTCATGCTAATCGTCCTCGTCCTAATGGTCGGGGGGAGGCATAGCCACAATTTTTGACAAAGAGCTAGGTGTTACAACTAAATCCCATTGCAAGGCTAATTCTTTGAAAATACTGATTCTTAAATGTGACTGATCCATCCTTATGGAAGTCAAAACCACACTCTTTTCAGCTTATCACTATTTACCACCCTCCTGGTCCCTATTCAGAATTTCTTCAGGAACTTTTTTTCCTGCTTACTACTGTCAACAGATAAGGCTTTAATTGTAGGTGATTTCAATATTCACTTCGGACAATGAGCAGGATCCGCTTTTAAAATTGCTTTCGAGTCCATCTTAGAATCCATGGGTATCACTCAGAATGTGATGGGACCAACCCCCTGCTGTATTCATACTTTAGATCTAATATTAACATTTGGTATCAATATAGATAACCTTGATGTTTTCCCGCAAAGTGATTTGATTTCTGATCACTATCTTGTATGCTGCATTCAAGACGTCCTCGGAAGTTCCTAATTCCGAGTTCGGAGGTGGGGGTACTACGACATGATGTACGTTCAAGTGTTTTTTGTCGGGTGGTGATGCCAAAAGAATACTTTTGTTTGTACTACTTCTATTTTTGTATAGGCAAAACCAGCAAGTTTATTTAGCCTTACTTGAAGAGAATGAAGTGAACAGGACACGAATTAGATGAGTAATATTTTTATTATTAATATTATTAATAATATTATTATTAATATTATTTTGTTGTAATTCCTCATTAACATTAGTGCAAGTTGGACAAAATGTACACAAGCTTAAACTGTACAGTTAACATGCAAAACTACTGTTAGTAAAGTAAAAACTTTACGTTTACTGTAGTAGCAGCATCCATTCGTTACTGACACGCCCCCAACTCGAAAAGTCGGGGCTTATCGAAAAATCCGAGTTTCCCACTGGTAAATACGACATTGCGGTGACGTTTATGTGATGTCATCTCGTAAATACGATATTTCCGACACCACTTGAAGGCAGCATTAGTATTTGAGCTATCTCTAATAAATAAAATCCTTCTGCCTCGTTATCACACCAAGTGCACTATCACATCTGCTACTCCAGCTGCGTTTATTAAAAACCTACCAGACTTGAAATTTAATACACCTACGGAGATCAATCATCTTGAGTGTGTAAATGAATAATTAGAATGTGTGCTTCGCTCAACCCTGGACAGGATTGCTCCTGCTAGGGTCAAACGCATTAGGGAAAAAAGGCTAGCACCATGGTATAATGACCACACCCGTACCTTAAAGCAAAGAACACGGCAACAACCGGGAGCGCAAGTGGAGACATAGTAAATTTCAGGTGTTTTAGATTGCTTGGAGGGACAGCATGACAGAGTATAAGCATGCCCTTACTAAAGCTAAAGCTGCATACTTCTCCTCAATCAAAGAGAAAAATAAGAATAATCCAAGATTTCACTTTAATACAGTCTCCAAATTAACAAAAAACCCCACAGAAAGTGACTCTCCCATTCTGTGTAATTTTAACAGTAATGATTTCATGACTTTCTTTAATGATAAGATACAAAACGTTAGGCATCAAACTCGATGCTCATCACGTCACCAAACTATTCAGCAACCTTCCAGATGCAGCATTAGTGAAGACATCTGTTTAATGAGCGGTAAATCAAGATTAGAATCTTTTACCCCAATTACTAATACTGAACTATCCGCACTGATCAGCTCGTCTAAGTTATCAACATGTTTATTAAATTCAATGCCTACACGTTTACTCAAACAAGTAATACCTAATGTTATAGAGCCAGTGTTAGTTATTTTAAATTCATCCCTTACCTTTGGGTATGTGCCCAAATCTTTTAAATCTGCCGTTATCAAACCACTGATTAAAAAAGCCAATCTTGACCCTTGTGTGATATCTAATTATAGACCAATTTCAAATCTACAATTTCTCTCCAAAATCTTAGAAAAAGCCGTCTATCAGCAGCTCTGCAGTTACCTCCAAAGGAATGAAATTTATGAAACATTTCAGTCTGGCTTCAGGCCCCATCATAGTACTGAAACAGCACTATTAGGGTAACTGAATGACTTGTTAATGTCCTCAGATAAGGGATGTGTTTCTTTTATTGTTTTGTTAGATTTAAGTGCAGCATTTGACACTATAGATCATGATGTTTTACTAAACAGACTAGAAAATACTGTAGGTGTTAAGGGATTAGCAACTTTCTTGGTTTAAATCCTACTTAACTGACCGGTACCAGTTTGTTCATATAAATAATCTAAGGTCTAAGCTCTCAAAAGTGAAGTATGGCGTGCCTCAGGGGTCAGTGCTTGGCCCGCTTTTATTCTCTCTGTACATGCTGCCACTAGGCTCAGTTATTCGTAAACATGGTATTAGTTTCCACTGCTATGCAGATGATACACAGCTGTACATATCAGCCAAACCTAATGGACAGCCTTACAATCAACAATATTGAGGACTGTGTAAAGGAAATAAAAGATTGGATGTTATTTAATTTTCTCTTACTTTGAAACTCAGATAAAAACTGAGGTTCTATTAGTGGGACCCAAGCTGTGAGAGATAGGTTGGCTACATCTTTCCTAAATCTAGATGGCTGTCCAGTATTGCCCAGTCCGTCTGTAAAAAAAAACTTGTGTCACATTTGATTCAAATCTCTCTTTTGATGCGCACATTAAGCAACATAAAATTGCTTTCTTTCAATTACGTAATATTGCTAAACTTAGAAATATCCTCTCTTTTAATGATGCAGAGAAACTGGTTCAATGCGTTTATAACCTCAAGGTTGGATTACTGTAATGCCTTACTGGATGCTCCAGTAAATCTATAAAATAAACTTCAATTAGTTTCAGAATGCAGCCGCCCGAGTGCTAACTTGAACTACAAAATTTGATCATATCACTCCTGTTCTATCATCACTACACTGGTTACCAGTTAAATTCTGCATTGATTACAAAATACTTCTTATAAATTATAAAGCTCTACATGGCCTGGCCTCACATTATCTGAGTGAACTCTTAGAGTTTTACAATCCAACTCGTCTACTTCGTTCGCAGGGTGCAGGACTTCTTTTAGTTCCTAAAATTAAAAAAGTCACAGCAGAGGGAAAGGCTTTCTCATACATGGCCCCCAACTATGGAATAAACTTCCCACTTTCGTTTGAGACTCAGACACTCTCCAAAATTTTAAGTCTAGGCTAAAGACATACCTATTTTTTGACTTTTGACTAGCTTTAGACCGGGATGCATGGCTTGGGTCACTGAGACCGGAGTCTGGAGTCATGTCTGGCCTGCCTGCCTTGTCCGTTAGCCAGGAGTGTTGGGTGGGCGGTCTGGCTGAACTGGACTTCGGTCCTCGTGATCTTGACTCATGCAACCTTGCCTTATGGTGATCAGAGGGTTGCCGATGTCTCATGTGATCCCTCTTGGCTGTGGTGCCTACCACTTCTCCTCTTTCTAGCTATGCTGCTATAGCTAATGCTGCCAGGGACTCATGCTACACATGGCATCTGTGATTGTTAATAGACACTGTGCTCTTAATCAATAACTAATTACATTTTCTGTTTTCTCTCCGAGCTGTGTTCCGGTACCAGTTCCAGCCCCACACATGATGTTCATCCGCTGCAGCTTCACTCAAGCTATTTCCGTCATCAGCTCCAACCCCATCATACCCGGGCCACTTAATGCCGATGTGCATACTTCTCATTTTATTCGAATTATGACTGGGATGGGTCCCTTTTTGAGTCTTGGTCCTCCCAAGGTTTCTTCCTATAACACTCAGGGAGTTTTTCCTTGCCACTGTCGCCCCTAGGCTTGCTCAATTTGGGATTGGACGTAGTTATTAGGAGATAATCTAAACTTGTAAAGTTGCTTTGAGGCAATGCTCCATTGTTAAAAGCGCTATATAAATAGATCTGACTTGACTTGATTCACTCTTCCCAGCATGGTGCAGGTCTACAGTTTTCGTCCTGGTGTCCTTCAACAGCTCTTTGGTCTTGAGTTTGGAGTCTGACTTTTTGAGGCTGTAGACAGGTGTCTTTTATACAGATAATGAGGTCAAACAGGTGCCATTTATACAGGAAACAAGTGGAGGACAGAAGAGCTTCTTAAAGAAGTTACAGGTCTGTGAGAGCCAGAAATCTTGCTTGTTTCTGGGTGACCAAATACTTATTTTCCACCATGATTTACGATTAAAATCTTTAAAAATGTGATTGCCTGGATTTTTTTTTCTCATTTTGTCTCTCATAGTTGAAGTGTACCTATGATGAAAATTACAGACCTCTCTCATCTTTCTAAGTAATCAGTGGCTGACTAAATACTTTTTTGCCCCACTGTATATCTCAAATATATTTTCTTTTAGCATTTAGTTTAGATGGCAGTCTCCATTTTCTGTCATGCTGCTACATAAAGTTTGGTATTCAATTATGCATTCACAAATGCAATGAGCACTCTAAAAATTACAATAAAAATGTAAAAAACATGCATTAGAGTATGACATGCCAAACACAAAAGTAGAAAAGTTTAATCTTGCAACTTCACACCAGTTCGTGTTTATTTATTTAACCTGAATGGTTCTCAATAAGGCCTCTAATGACTTATAGTCAAAGCATGCTTATTTCTTTAAGCCCTATGTAAGGATTTCATTAAAGTATTCAAATAAGTATTCAAATAAGTTCAAATAGGGTAAATTATAAACAATGTGCTATGAATAGTCAAGAGTTAATAGGATGCAGTGGGTTCATGAAAACAGCTTTCAGGATATTTGAACCAGAAAAATAGTTACATTTCACAGAGAAGGAGAAGGTTATAAACAGATACCAAAGTATTTAGGGGAGACTATTACTAACAATAAAGATCATCATCTGGCTAACAGTAAAACACTACCAAGAAGTGGAAGACCATGAAAAAATCTGGAATTGAAATTTTCCAGATTTTTTCCCCCACCTTTAATCATTACTATGCTTTTTCCTGGTAAGGTTGGGCAGAGAGCCTGGAATGGTCACCAGTCCACTGCAGGACAGGCAGTAGTACCTGCTGCAGAACCAAGGGAAGATCTGGTCATCTTCAACCCTTCCATCAGAGAAAGTCAATTGTGCCTTTTTAACCGAACCCGGCTGGAAGGCACCATTGTGCCTCAAACCCAGGTCACCATGGTGGTGGACCAGCAATGTGGCAGAAATTATCTAAGCAAGCAGAAGGAGATTCATGTCTCCACGCATGGTCATATCTCCACAATAAAGCATACATTGTCCAGGTTTACAATCCTGAAGAAAACTGAGGAGTACAATGAATGACATACAACAGAATTTAGACAAAAGCATGCAGTCAAAAAGTTTGACAATGACAGTTTTTACCATGGCTCCATACCTGAACATAATATCAAATGTCTGGGTGGAGCTGATGAAAGCACTGCATGATTAACAGCCAACAATTTTATTCAGATATAAAAAAAAAATGACATAAAAAATGACTCTCAGAGTAGAAAAGATGGGCAGAGGATCTCCAGTCTGTCAACAAATGTGCGAGAGAATTGATTTTTTTTTATTCAAAAGGTCCTCAAAAAATTCAAGGAATCTGGAAGAATTTTATTGCGTAAAAGGCACGAGTGCAATCCTAAGATGAAGACCCATGATCTCCTGACCTTCAGATGGCACTACTAGATTGACCTTCATGCAGTCCTGAAATGTCCCCAATAAAGAATTTGTGGAATTTGTGTTTGCAGGAAAAACTGGACAAAATAACCCCCTGAAACACTTAATCGCTTGGTATCCCTCATTGCCGAAGCATCTTTTAAGTGTCATGAGAAGGAATGGAGACGTTACAGAGTGCTAAATTCTTTACATGACATTTACACAGATGCAAAACATTACACGTCTTGGGTTCATACTGTCTGCAATGAAATAAAAGTCAGAGTAAAAGTAAGACACACTGCAATTTCTTTTTATCGCAATTGTCCACATAGCTCCAACTTTTTCTGATTTGGGGTTGTAGAATGGTGATTCACAGTGCTGAGCCACCCCGGTTGTTATCGTGCCTCTGGCGAGTTAAGGCCTGAGTTGCATTTCAAGTTGCATTCCATTGTAATGTCTACTGAGAGGATGTGTGGCCTTGTCTGCTGAAGGATGGCGTTCTGACTATGTTAGGGCAAGTCTTACAATAACTACAAATAAAAATAAATAAAAATAACTTGAATGTGCTAAGGAACATTAAAATCCAGTAAAGGTTTCTTGTCATATTTTCTGATAGCTAGACACTCAGATTTCCCAGGACTTTCACTACTGGGTATAAAAAAGTCTCCCTTGCAAAGAACCACAAAGCAATTAGCTGTCTGCTAGGGTGACCATACATTCTCATTTTCCTGGACATGCCTTCTTTTCAGCTTTGGCTGAGCTATGAAAATGAAGCTATGAAGATTTTAAGCCAAAACCTCCTTCCATCAGTGAGAGCATTGAAGATGGAACGTGGCTGGAGCTTCCAACGTGACAATGATCCCAAACACACCGCTCGGGCAACGAAGGAGTGGCTCCGTAAAAAGCATGAAGGTCCTGAAGTGGCTTAGCCAGTCTCCAGATCTCAACCCCATAGAACATTTGTGGAGGGAGTTGAAAGTCCGTGTTGCCAAAAAAAAAAATCACTGCTCTAGAGGAGATCTGCATGGAGGAATGGGCCAAAATACCAGCTACAGTGTGTGCCAACTTGGTGAAGACTTACAGGAAACGTTTGACCTCTGTCATTGCCAACAAAGGTTATGTTACAAAGTATTGAGCTGAACTTTTGTTATTGACCAAATACTTATTTTCCACCATGATTTACAATTAAATTCTTTAAACATCCTACATTGTGATTTCCTGGATTTTTTTTTCTCATTTTGTCTCTCATAGTTGAAGTGTACCTATGATGAAAATTACACACCTCTCTCATCTTTCTAAGTAGGAGAACAGTGGCTGACTAAATACTTTTTGTCCCACTGTACACCTCTTCATATTAGTGGTATTTCTTATTCTAATAGCAGGATAATGCCCTGGCCAAATAGCAAAAATTGCTCAGTTTGAGGAAAGCTAATTTTGTGATATTTATAAGGACAGGGATGTTGATAACACATGCTTTTAAAATATAAATAAGTGGCATGCTAACGTAGTAGTGTAATCTGTTTTTTTAAAAACGAATAGAATCAAAAGGAAAGTGATAATTTTGTGATGATTACAAAGCAAAGTGTAGTTACCATTTCTACTGTCAGTGATCAGAGTCAGGATTTGGACTAATATGCTTTTGTGTGAAATAAAGTACATTAGAAATGAGAAAAAAGGGTGACTGTTCAGTATCTGATCCAGCAGAAGGTCTTAACCTTGTAAACGTGTTGATATTTGATCACACCATTAACTTCCCCTGCAGCTCCTCTGCAGAGCTTTTGATAGAACGCAGCAATAGCTGAATTTAGCCCCAGGCTTAAATTACATTATTTTTATAGGTGCAACAATTATAGAAATGGAAGGTAATTCAGTCTTAACGAAGTTGAAGGCAATATGCCAACCCTTGCCTCCTGTGCCACAGCAAGAGATTAACAAGTCATGTCATGTAATAACAAGTGTGCATTGGCAGTTCCTCATCAGAAATTCTCTAAAACTAATGCATGTTTGGTACATGTTTTGTGTTTATAGTAATCAGCATTTTTGCAGTTATTGGACTGACATGAACAGGCAAGTACGTAATCAGTCTGAGCTGTATTATGAGTATACACACTCTGAAAATGGCTGTGTTTTGCAGTGAGAGCTCTTGTAGGAATCTTTGAAGTACTGGGCTACTGCATCCAGCCAAAAAATGAGTTGAGAGGTAAAACTGACATTTAGTTCTTGCTGAACTACAAAAATTGCTCAGGAATGGTTTGGGTAACATGACAAAGAGTTCAAAGTGTTGACTTGACCTCCAAATTCCCCAGATAGCACTCTGATCAAGTATCTATGGGATCAGCTGTACAAACACGTCTGTTCCACGGAGGCCCCACCTTGCAACTTTCAAGACTTAAAGGATCTGCTGCTAATGTCTTGGTGCCAAGACACCTGCAGAGTTCAGTATTGTTAACTATTCTGTTGTGTTCTGGTAAATTTTGGCCAGTTCCATATGTTCTTCTATGGTGTCTGTCATCTGACTGCCATAAGGCTTCATGATTTTGTCCAGACAATGCATATAAATACACAAAATTAATGATCATTGGTTTCATTGACTTTTATGTAATTTGCTCAAATTTGTAACATCTGTGGTGTTCCAGTCAGATCTACTTGCCATAGAAAAAGAACAAAATTAACAGGAAAGTGCAAACATTGTGAAAATTTCTAGGATAATTCTAATACTGTTTTTAGAGACCCAGCCAAATTTGACCACTATCAAGGACTGATTCCACAATAATATAAGTTTAAAAGACTAAATGTTTATCTATTAAATGTTTATATACAGTGGGGCAAAAAAGTATTTAGTCAGCCACTGATTGTGCAAGTTCTCCTACTTAGAAAGACGAGAGAGATCTGAAATTTTCATCATAGCTACACTTCAACTATGAGAGACAAAATGAGAAAAAAATCGAGGAAATCACATTGTAGGATTTTTAAAGAATTTCATTGTAAATTATGGTGGAAAATAAGTATTTGGTCAATAACAAAAGTTTAACTCAATACTTTGTAACATAATCTTTGTTGGCAATTACAGGACAAACGTTTCCTGTAAGTCTTCACCAGGTTGGCACACACAGTAGCTGGTATTTTGGCCCATTCCTCCATGCAGATCTCCTCTAGAGCAGTGATGTTTTGGAGCAACACGGACTTTCAACTCCCTCCACAGATTTTCTATGGGGTTGAGATCTGGAGACTGGCTAGGCCACTCCAGGACCTTTTACAAAGACACTTCTTTGATGCCCGAGTGGTGTGTTTGGGATCATTGTCATGCTGGAAGACCCAGCCACGTTCCCAGCCATCTTCAATGCTCTCACTGATGGAAGGAGGTTTTGGCTTAAAATCTCACCATACATGGCCCCGTTCATTCTTCCTTTAACACGGATCAGTCGTCCTGTCCCCTTTGCAGAAAAACAGCCCCAAAGCATGATGTATCCACCCCCATGCTTCACAGTAGGTATGGTGTTCTTGGGATGCAACTCAGCATTCTTCTTCCTCCAAACACGACGACGTTTTTACCAAAAAGTTCTATTTTGGTTTCATCTGACCACATGATATTCTCCCAATCCTCTTCTGGATCATCCATATGCTCTCTGGCAAACTTCAGACGGGCCTGGACATGTACTGGCTTAAGCAGGGGGACACGCCTGGCACTTCAGTATGAGAGTCCCTCTTGGCGTAGTGTGTTACTGATGGTAGCCTTTGTTACGTTGGTCCCAGCTCTCTGCAGGTCATTCATCAGGTCCCTCCGTGTAGTTCTGGGATTTTTGCTCACCATTCTCATGATCATTTTGACCCCATGGGATGAGATCTTGCGTGGAGTCCCAGATCGAGGGAGATTATCAGTGGTCTTGTATGTCTTCCATTTTCTTACAGTTGCTCCCACAGTTGATTTATTCACACCAGCCTGCAGGCCTGCTTGACTGTTTGAGGCTGTAGACACGTGTTTTTTATACAGATAACGAGGTCAAACAGGTCTGTTCAATCCAGAAATCTTGCTTGTTTGTGGCTGACCAAATACTTATTTTCCACCATGATTTACAATTAACTTCTTTAAAAATAATACAATGTGATTTCCTGAATTTTTTTCTCATTTTGTCTCTCATAGTTGAAGTGTCCCTATGATGAAAATTACAGACTTCTCTCATCTTTCTAAGTAGGAGAACTTGTACAATCAGTGGCTAAATACTTTTTGCTCCACTGTATTCAAATTCATGGTACTACCACTCACTTGTACTGCAATATAGTGTCAGTTTACATTTCACCTCGTTGTTGCTGTATAATTTAATTTTTCTTGTGAAATTCTCAGTAATCACATCCAGTTAATCCATGTACAAAGAACTAATCCAGACTGAGGATTTCATGTCGGATTTGTTATTAAACCATTTGTCAGTAAATCGGTAGCCCCTACCAGATGCATTTATTAGCTTGGATAGAATTTCTGACATCTGACCTTTTGGAAGCAATTAATGGCTCACACCAGTCACTTGAAGCTGAAAGACAACTGTTTTATTTGTTTGTTTTCAAGCTGTGGAAGCACATGGAGCAGAGATGGACATTGCCAGCACTGGATATAATTCCATGGCAGGGGGAAAACAAGTCGCTGTTTCAAACATTCATCAGTTATCTTCAGTCTGGTTTTAAGTAACAGTAAATTTAAACAAAACTGTGTGAATTTTGAATTCCTGTTTAGCTGTTCCTGGAAAAACTGGCATAACATTAGATGTAGGGAACTAAAGTGACATGAACAGAAAAGTTCAATTGTATTTTGAGGATTGTCAAAAAATCCCATAAAGGTCTGGGCACAGGTGCAGTTTCGCTCCATTGCACCGACCCTTTACTTTCTTTCTGCCTTCACACATACAGTTGCTCTTGCAATATACCCTACTGTGCAATAAGCCTGATCTGCACTATTTGCCCTGAGACAATTTAATGTTATTTTGTTCTAGGTCAGTGCTCATTGTAGGCTCTTTGCAGCTGACATAACCCTCTGTTAGCAGAAGGGTTTTTCCATTCAAAACTAATTATGGAGGTCAGATAGAATGAGGTCACGGCCAGCTTGCACAGACTGAGGCGCACTGCATGACCTTCTGCCTATGCCTACAAACTGAGTGCTTTCATTTTGAAGGTCTCTGAACGTGGGCGTAGAACTCTGACGCACCCATAGAGTAAAATTCACGAAGCTTTACATCCATGTAGATATAATGCACCAAAGCTAGAACTGGATATCGACCACTGGAGGAGGGCTTAAGCTTTTACACTACTGACCAGAAACTTCAGTTTCTTGGATTGTATCTTGTAAGATTATAGTTGCCAGCCACTCTGGATAAGGGTGTCTACTAAATGGTGTAGATTTCTCAAGGATTATCAAATATATACAGAACTATATCTCTTTATTGTGTCAGATTTACACTAAATATGCTTACAATCAGGGCCACGGGGAACACGGATATTTGACCCATCACTTTTTGAAGTGCTGGATTTGGGTCCATTTAATCTGGTCATATCAGGACAAGAAAAACTCACCTGAACTAGGCATTAACCTAAACACTAAGCATTATTTCTTAAGCATTATGTTAAGCAAACTTACTATGTCATATACCTCAGTTCTTGCCATTAATTGGTTCCAGAAGGCTTGTCGAGCACGCAAATGATGGGGAATAATGTAAGTTGAATTAATGCATTCCAGACCCCCAGAAAATCCACGCTGTGTAAGGCATAATGGAGTTGTATTGTACAGGTGCTCCCTGATTAACAATAGGGATATGTTCCGACAAATTCTTCATAAGTTAAATGTATCATGAACTGAGCAGATTAACGAATGTTTGGTGTATCACAGTGGAAAGTAGATTAAGTAATGCTAAGTAAGTTAATGTTTAAAATGCTTACATTAACCTACAGTTGGCCAAAATCATGAACACAAAGCTTATTTTATAATAAGCTGTTGAAAAATCTAATGTAGTGAATAATGGACTGAACGTGAAAAGTAAAAGCAAAACACTTACTCTATTGGTGAACTCTAGGTGCCAGGATAGCTGCTGATGCTAACTGCAGCCTGTCTCTCGGAGCATTCAGTTCCTGTTTCCCTTTCGGTTGGGGGCAGTACAACCCTTTCTATTATACAACTACTGGGACTCATTTGCACTAATAATAATGTTCTTCAGATGTGAAAATAAAGAAAAACACGCTAAAAATAGCGGAGATCTTCAGCGAGTAACAGATATTGTGAATCTGAACGACTGTGTACTGAATCATGAATCGACTCACATGGCTTGACTCATACAAGTTTCAGCAAGTGCGCCGAGTCCCGAGGCGGTCGAGAACTGAGGTACCATATAAAAAATATGCATGCATGTCTAAATGTGTACTTCATACTTTGAACTGCATCAACTGCCAAACAGTTTGTATACAGAGTCTGAAATCTGACAAACTCTGAAAAGAATTAAATGAATTCAATTCAATTCATGGAAATGAAAAAACATTTTCATGAATTAAGAATATAGAACTTTTACATTTTGGAAAAAATCGATAAAGTAGGGCATATATACAGTACTCACTCACTCATACACACACACTCACATGCTATGGGCACTTTAGTGTAATCTATTAACCTAACAGCATGTTTACGGACTAAAACTGGAGTACCCAGAGTAAACCCACACAGACACGGGGAGGATATGTAGACTCCACACAGGCAACCATGCTACCTGCTGCACCTCTGCAGAACTCAGTAACTGAGTGAACAGATGTGTCATTCAGAGGGTCTTGGTTCATTGTAGAGACTCAGATTTCTTTACACATCGAAACGCAGGGTCGCCCTGTCTTCAGCACAAATATAGCCATTTTATTTATAATCCAAAGCAAACGATGTTTTTTGACTTTTTCGGGTACATAGAAAGAACTAGAACCTTCGCTCCACCACTTTTGGAGGCTTGTTGCCACCCCTGCTGACAATATTCTGTAAACAATTTATAAGGAACTAAGTGATAGTGGCATTTAAAAAGTTATTACATTCACCATGTCTCCATGTGCAATGTAAATGTGTGGTGCCTCGAACGAGTCACACTTAAGGTCTTATATTGCTGTGATTCATGTGACTCATTCATGCCTCCTTTGGCTTGCAAATCAGTATGAATTATCATCATAGCATGGCTTCTGTGTGATGCTGGATGTGTTGTGCCGGAATGTCTTGCCACGCGGAAATGATTGCACAGCTTCTGCGTATTGGATGGCTTCCTGCTGTAGACAGTCCTTTCCACTAATCCTAAAGGGAACTACGCCACTGAAACAAGAAAAACTTGTCAGATTCACAGAGTGACACGGCGTGTCATGCCAAACATGTTCATGTGTGGATAAGCTATAGTATAAGAACAGTAACACTGTGCAGATGTACTAGGCCATTCAAGCAATCAGTGGGTATCAGAAGTCCTTAAGTGCAACGAAAAAGCATCCCCTAAAGTTCCATAATCCCATAAAAATGGTTTCTGCTGTGCCCTCTTTTATAGATGAGAATATTTTTGATCCCCCCCACTCAAACATGTAGTACATGTACTCTACTGGAATTTATTTTAATAAATCCCCTCCATCATACCTGCAATAACTCTGCACCTCCACTTTGAGAACCACTGATAAAGTCCATCATTGTTCTTATTATTACCAGAAAAGTACATTGGCAGTTGCAACAGATTAAGGTGTTTCCAGTACTGGGGTGCAACAGTGGTTAGTGTGCAAAATATTGCGCCACACTTGACAGCTATCATTTGGCGCACCACACAGTCTGGATTGAATTGTCACTGTTGCTTCTAAACCATAGTTTATGAAATGAATATGATGCCTTTTATGAATGCCATGCAGGGTGCTCTGGCATTCTAGCCTGAGCAGTAAATAATTCAGGAATCTTTGGTCCTAGAAATGTTCATGTTGATCACAGGTTTCATACCACATACTATTTTTAGGCTAAGCTTAGTGTGAGTATTTTTACCTCCCAGTGATTTTACCTTAAAATATACCCTTTACATTTCAGGTGTGCTTCATGAAAAAGGCAGAAAGGAGAAGGAGAACCCAAAGTTAGAAAGCCAGTATGACTGTAAAGAGGACAATTTGAGTCAGTGTTTATAACTCAAGGAAAACATGGAGGAAAAATCTAAACTAGAAATCTAGAAGCTGTACTTCTATAACGGCATGGAAACACACAAGAGCTCAAAAGGAGCAGGGTGAAGAGATTAATTGACAAGATTGGCATTTTTTGTGGAAACACATCAAACCTGTTAAAAAGGAAAAGGAAGCACCCCAAAAAGTATACCGAAAGCCAGACAGCACAGGGGTGCAACAACCAGCGACAGAATTTAATCAAAGCAAAACAAGCATGTTAAGCAAATTCTATACATAGTTCGTTCCTCTGATGTACACAAGATACAGAGAGGCTCAAAATAGCAGGTTGGTGGAAACACACACACACACACACAAAACAAAGTAATGTCCAAAAAACGAAGCACCCCAAAGAGTTTGATGGAAAGACAGACAGCACAGGGACCACACATGGATGCAACAGCCAGGAAAAGTGCTTAATCAACTGACAATAACAAAGGCATTTAGAAGACATCACTGATGCCATGACATTTTCCCTGCCCAATGATATGACACCCAACAAAAACAAGCATTTTACAAAAAACCAGCATTTTTCAAGGATGAACTTCTAGACAGAGAATTGCAGAGAAGCAAGATTTCATTGGCCCCCGTTCACTCTTTATGTTGGAGCTTTGGCCACTTTTAGTTCTGGCTTAGCCTGGTGCTGGTGACCTTGCAACAATCTGCTCTCTCTTTGTAAAGCAGTGCTACTCTTGGCAGAAATTACAGAATCAAAACACTTGAGAAGGTTCATGTAGCATTTTAAATTCAGAGAAAATAAATAAATCACAAATATGCCACCAAACGATATTTGTTTAATAGCAGAACCTTCCGGCTTTGTGAACAATAACTCATACAAATGAAATTATTTTAATTAACTGAGGAAAACATTATGTAATAATTCCATGTTGAGGAAAAAAAATGGAGTCACCTGTAATTAGCACTTCTGAAGCCAATACTGGTACAAGTATAAAATGCAAATTAGCCAGCCATTAGAAAATTAGAGAGAAAACATGGCCCTAAAAAGAGTGTTGTCAGGTGATACAATGGAAAATATTACAAAACTCCTTCCGGAAGGAAATCATAAACAGAGATTGTGGCAAAAGATGGTGGTTGTTCCCAGTCAGCTGTGTCTAAACTTTGGTGCAACTATAGCAAAGTGGGGAGGTTATAAAAGGGAACACGTAGATAAACCTAGTAAGACATCAAAGCAATACCCCATGAAAATAAGAGAGAATACACAACAAGATGAATGAAAAACAAATGGGCGGAAACATGACTCAACATCTGTGACAGAACTGTAAAAAAATCAACTGAATGAAATTGGATTACACAGAGATGATCCAAACAAAAAGCAGCACTAATCCCTAAGCAGAAGAAAACAAGGTTATTGTGGGCTAAAGAGAAGTAATCATGAAGTGACATTCAGGATGAACCACGAATCTGCAAGGGCTAAGGAGATGATACTGATGAATTCTCATTTGCTGTCATTCTAATGAAAGTTATCAAGATGACTGCCTGGATAAAGCAATCACATGTCCCCACTCATTTATGATATGGGGTTACATGTCGGGTAAATTAACCAGGGGAGCCTGCAAGCCACTGCTTAACTGTTACTGCACACATTGTTCATTCCACCGATTATGGTGATGGTGAAGGAACAATCAGAATGATAATTCATCTTGCCACAGAGAAAAGAGTATGAAAAGCCTATCAACTCAATGACATGGCCAGCAAACAGTCTGGAACTCAATACAAATAACATATGATGGTGGAATGCATCACTGACAAGGCTCCATCCTGCAAAGCTGGTCTGTCATCTGCTGTTCCAGAAAGTTATAACTGATGTAGAATATTGTTGTTATTAGTGAAGTCCATGCCTCAAAAAAATAAAAAATCAAGCCTGAGAAGGATCAGCAAAGTACTACTTGTAATTTTTTGTTGATAATTACATTAATTACACCTCTAGTTGATCTGGAAAAAATAACTTCTAAAAATCATATAATTTAGCTTGTTTAATGTCTGTTTCACAAAGCCAGAAGCTACAAAGTGAAACCGCTTGGTGAACTTCGTCTAAGTGTTGTGATGGTAATTTTTGCCAGTAGTGGTATGTGAGCTTGCTAACCCCTCTGGACTTGTTTTATCTCACACTGTGAGGTCTGCTTCAAAGGCAAATCTAAAGTTGACCATATCAATTCAGCCACTGGATTCGATCTGACCATCTTCAGCAATGAAGCAAAGTGTACAGTGTTGCTTGAAAATTTGTGAACCCTTTAGAATTTTCTATATTGCTGCATAAATTTTACACAAGTCCTAAAATTAGATAAAGAGAACCCAGTTAAACAAATGAGACAAAACTATTATACTTGCTAATTTATTTATTGAGGAAAATGATCCAATATTACATATTAGTGAGTGACAAAAGTATGTGAACCTCTAGGAGAAGCAGTTCATTTGAAGGTGAAATTAGAGTCAGGTGTTTTCAATCAGTGGGATGACAATCAGCTGTGAGGGGGCACCCTGTTTTATTTAAAGAACAGGGATCTATCAAAGTCGGCTCTTCGTACCACATGTTTGTGGAAGTGTATCATGGCACGAACAAAGGAGATTTCTGAGGACCTCAGAAAAAGCTGTTGATGCTCATCAGACTGGAAAAGGTTACAAAACCATCTCTAAATAGTTTGGACTCCACCAATCCACAGTCAGACAGATTGTGTACAAATGGAGGAAATTCAAGACCATTGTTACCCTCCCCAGGAGTGGCCGACCAACAAAGATCACTCCAAGAGCAAGGCATGTAATAGTTGGTGAGGTACAAAGGACCCCCAGGGTAACTTCTAAGGGCAACTGAAGGCCTTCTCTCAACATTGGCGAATGTTAAGGTTCATTGAGTCCACATCAGAAGGGAACACTGAACAACAATGGTGTGCATGGGCAGGGCTGCAAGAGAAATCCCCACTGTGTCCAAAAAGATCATTGCTGCTTGTTCTGCAGTTTGCTAAAGATCACGTTGGGACAAGCCAGAAGGCTATGGAAGAATGTTTTGTGGACGGATGAGACAAATAGAACTTTTGGTTTAAGGAAAAGGCGTTAAATTTTTGGAGAAAGGGAACGCACTGCATTCCAGCATAAGAACCTATCCCATCTGTGAACAACCTGGGGTTTCGGGCATCTTTGCTGCATTCTGGGCCATGACGGGCTTGCCATCATTGATTGGAACAATGAATTATGAATTATATTAAGAGAATTTAAAGGGGGAAAAAAAGCAGGACATATGGTACATGAACTGAATCTCAAGAGAAGGTGGACCAGCAGCAAGACAACGACCCTAGCCACAAGCCGTTTACCAAAAAATGGTATAAAAGAAGAATAAAGTTTATGTTCTGAATGGCCAAGGTCAAAGTCCCTGACCTTAATCCAATGGAAATGCTGTTGGAAGGGATCTGAAGTGAGCAGCTAATGTGAGGAAACCCACACCAACATCCCAGAGCTGAAGCTGTTCTGTACGGAGGAATGGGCTAAAATTCCTCCAAGCCGGTGTGCAGGACTGATCAACAGCTACAGGAAACGTTTAGCTGCAGTTATTGCTGCACAGGGGGGTCACACCAGATACTGAAAGCAAAGGTTCACATACTTTTGCCACTCATTAATATGTAATATTGGATCATTTTCCTCAATAAATAAATGACCAAGTATAACATTTTTGTCTCATTTGTTTAACTGGGTTCTCTTTATCTACTTTTAGGACAAGTGTGAACATATGACGATGTTTTAGGACATATTTATGCAGAAATATAGAAACTTCTAAAGGGTTCACAAACTTTCAAGCACCACTGTATCACTTATGCCATTATGTACAGATACTTCCTTTTTTTGTCTCTTAAACCCAAAAGCTGCAAAAAGCACAGTATGTCTGAAAGTTTAAAGCAGGCAAACAATTAAAGCAGGCAGTATTGAGATAATGGACGTCTGCGTGATGATAACTCTGGCGCCAGACTTCTGACAGTGAATCTGACCACTGTCTCTTTTCATCATTGTGCTGGGCGATGGAAAGTTCTCCACGGGAAATCCAATCTGTGTACAGAACAGTTTTACTTGTGAGTACCCACCACCTGCCAAGTTTCCCGCCCTTTTGTCTCTGAACAGAAGCTGGGCAATGGGAAAAGTGCCATGTCCTGTTGAATAGGGTGGTGGGATGCGAAGCAAGGAAAGCCCGACTGAGTGCCTGCTCAAGCTCTTCATTCCGCTTTTAACGCTTGTACGAACATTAAGGGGAGGGGGATGAGAGGGATGAGGTTGAAGGGGGGGGAAGTGCACAGTAAGCCACCACATTGGCTTTTCCCCACAATCAGCACTATAAGTCGGATGTCAGAAGCTTGGGTGCATCGCTGCCACACATTAGCATCTTGGGTGTTTTCCTTCCCGCCGCCATTCTTGAGCCAAAGGTGTAGCATGTGAGTATGAACTTTATTTGTCAGGGGAGGTGTTCTGTCAGACTGATGTTGGGAATTTGAGTCTTGTCTCACAATATAGGTGGTTGATCAAACAAAAGTGTTTTGTTGTGCTATCATGGATGTTCTGAACATGTGTGGATGTGTTACACCTTCTCTATGCTTGGGTTTATCTCCCCTAAAGGAACTTTCAATGGGAAATTTGAAGAAAGTCTGAAATTTGTTCAATGACTTGCAACTGTGTTGTTCATTAACTACTAGATGCAGATGCAGAGTTCTGTTTTCATTCTGTTACTGTAATTGGACTAATGAATGGACACAGCATTTCGAATATGGATTTTAATGTGTTCTTCTTAAACATGGATTTGATTGTGTTCACTTTCAGATTTTGAGGTGGATTTACCAATTATTTATAGTCTTATGCAAGTGCCTGTGCATTCCTGATTAACTGAGATGTTTAGTTGATTTTTTTTCTTATAGCAGGGAAGCTTTCTGCTATTTTTCATGAACAATTTGAAAACATATTGCAAAAAATAAAGAAATTTAAGATGACATATGAATTAATTAAGTGATGTTAAAGTCCTCTTGCTTATGAAGTAAGCTTATGAAGTATTTTGAAGTATTTTTATAATGCTTATATAGAAAAATTGAGGTGTGAGGATTTAACATAAAGGAATTTCATTCTGTTTAGAATGATCACAACTTAACTTCACACTCCTGGTGAGCATTTTCACTGTTGTTCAATGGAGCTAACTGTGCTAGCCTAATAGTGGGGGTTTATATAAACATCTTGAACATTCGCTTCTTACAGTTGAAACTACTTCAGTCCTGTCACATTCCAAAGGCAGTAAGCTCTGTCGGTAACATTTTGCTTTACCACAACTTTAAGCAGAATCCATTGCAATCTTCAGTATTAGCCATCTAGCTAATGTGCTAACCTGACAGGACTTCTGAGAGGAAACTCAAGAACTTAAGAAATTTTAAGCATTACATTTTTAAAATGAAAGTTAAATGAACTTTTTTCTTAAGTTGTATAAAATATAAAACTACATATCAAGGCACAATGCTAATGTGCCAACACACACCATATAAAAGTTTTCAAATTTTAAATACTTTATAAAATTTATAACATGTATGCCTCTATTGGCAACAAGCCAACTATAAATTATTCTATTACATAAATATGCCATTGTATAAAATAATTATTACAAAAAAAAAGATTTCTTATAACTAGCCAACCAATTACAATTTTTTGGCAGTGGAGAAGGACATTGACAGGCCAAACTTTGCCAGGCTTCACCAGTTAAATGTGGATAAATGAACAAAAATATTGGAAAATAATAATAGTAATGGATTTAAAAATATATATTTCCATTCCTTTATCAATGTACGCTTTCTGACACAGGGCTACATCCCAAACTGCATACTATATGCTACATAGTGTGATAAAAATAGCACATTTACAGCAATATTTCTGTATTTACATTGAGTTTTGATTTCAATGCAGACAGTATGAACCCAAGATATTTTCTGTTTTGTCTGGAGAACTTCATTTCATTTGTTAATATGATATAATAATTTGTTAAACGTACATTCCTGCATTTCAGGTCTAAAAAACATACATTCCAAAAAATGGGACGGTAAAGCATTTCTCACTTTTGCAATGTTGCCATTTCTTCTCATTTAAAAATATGTTTTGGTACTGAGCAAATCAAGTGATGAAGTGTTTCAGGTGCCATTTTTGTATCATTCTTCCTACAAACATGTGTCAAGAGTACGGGGTCGCTGATGCTTTTTTAGTTTCTTTAAATTCTCCACACATTCTGTATTGGGGACAGGTCAGTACTGGTACCCTCTTCATGTCTTTATAATGTTTGCAGCAAGTGTTTTGCATGTCTTTGCTGAAAAATCAGACGAAGGCTCATGGAAAAAGATGTTATCTTGTTATCTTGAAGGCAGCACATGTCAATCTAAAATGTACTTTTCTGCATTAATGCCGTCATTGCAGAAGTGTAAATTGAGTTTTGCCAGGGGGCAACTGGTATAACCCCATACCATGACAGACTCTGGCTTTGGGACTTTGTTGCTGATACTAGTCAGGATTTTTTCAACTTAAGGCTTCTTTTTGGACAATGAAGTTTTAAGGGGTATTTGTGAATGTTACTACGTATTATTGTGCCTTTCCCATGTGTTATATTAGCTATCGATGATTGATTGTTCTTGATGCAGTGCCGGCTGAGGGATCAGAGATCACAAGTCTTTAGTTGAACAAACATCTGAAACACTATATGGAATTTAATAATATAAGTACAACATCTTCCTGCAGAAGGCCTGACTCAGCTTGGGATAGTTTGTCATTAGAAGATATGTAGGAGATTATTATCATTATTTTTCCCCTATTTCAACCAAAAGGCATGGTGATCCATCGCAGGAGTTGCTGTTACACAGGACTACCCTCCTCCAGATGTAGCCAGTTATGCCTGTGTGACAGCATGACAACCCAAACTTGGGTTGATACAGTGGTAGGCTAGAAAATTGCTGCTGTGCCACCTAAATGCCCTGGATGGGATGCAAGTCCATCGCAGGGCCTTTGGTGGTTGTTGTTGCAGTACAGGGGGATTGACTGGCCTATAACCAATTGAGTCTCCATGTGATGCCCAAGCTGGCTGAAAAACACTGCTGGAATTCAAACCCATGTCTCTGTGGTGGTAGACTAGGGAATTGCCTACCTAAATCCACAACACTTAAAGAAGGGGTCAGGGACTTTCAGTCAGAAAACTGTTTCAGATATGTGGCCAAGTTGCTATATTCTAAAAGCTAACTAAAACATATTTGTTCAAGAATTCAGCACGCCAGGCAAAATCCTCCAGAATGAATGAAGTTTGGAAAATGCAGTAACCTAAAAACAATCCTACATGTCTTTGTAAGAGTTTTGACTCAATGTAAGCAATAAAAAAGAAACAATTAATAACAACCCTTTGGCTTTTCACCATATTTAGCTTTTCACTGGTAACTTCAATTCCTTTGATATTGTACTTATTACAACAACCAGTGACATCAGCAGACAGGTTGGTGTGAAAGTCATATCTAAGACAAAATTAAGATTAAATACCAGTCTAACCTGGCCCGGGTGGGTGGGGGGGGGGGGGGGGGGGGGGGGGGGGGGGGGGGGGGTGGGGGGGGGGGGGGGGGGGGGGGGGGGGGGGGGGGGGGGGGGGGGGGGGGGGGGGGGGGGGGGGGGGGGGTTGGTGGGGGGGGGGGGGGGTGGGGGGGGGGGGGGGGGGGGGGGGGGGGGGGGGGGGGGGGGGGGGGGGTGGGGGGGGGGGGGGGACTGTTGTGTGTGTGTTCCCATGAGCGTTCAGATATACTTTCGTTATGCAAGATTATGGGTGCGACGTTTCTGTCTGTGAAATGGACCTCGTCTAGCCACATTAAGCTGAGTTTGATTTTCAAACTGCCATTGACAATGGAGGTCAATCAGGATTAAGCCCTTTATGAGCAAACGTAAGTATGTTAGATTAGAAAGTCTAACATTATGTCTGTTATGGAAACCATACAGGCTTTAAACTGGTCCAATTTCTAGCTAACCTAAGTTCTATGCCTCTCAGCAGTTTGCCATTGAATATGATTGTATATCAGGCCTTATTCCCAGCATGATTTTGGCCTGTGCATCAAGCACGCTCTCTGATCTATTTTTTCCTTTTTTTTATTCACAGAGAAGGGTCGGGGCTCATCCAAAATGAAAGCCTTCCCTTGTCCCTCTGCTATGGCTCTATCCCAGCCTGGCAACCATTCTTCAGCCTTCTTTCCTAGATTGCTGCATTCCTCACATGAGACAAGAATCTGAGTTTTATAATGCTGAAAGTGGACAGTAATTTGTTTAGTGAGGCTTTCCCCTTACTATGGGCTTCCTTAGCCCATTGTAAGAAATTCTCAAGTGCCTCTCCAGTGGCCCCCGCCGAGGAATACAAAAGGGTTGAGAGTGACAGGTTCCAATTCAAGATCTGCACGGTCAGGCAAACATGACAGCATGGCATCTCATCATTCTGTCAGCTCACCTTTTGTTGGTATCATTTGATGAGGTTGCTGTCTTTTAAACACCATCTTTAAGCTTGATTGACTTTGACCGATTGACTTTACTGCATAGCAATTTGATGGCATGCTGCGACATTTATGAAACTTTATAATAATAAGGAGTGGATTAAGGGAGTGGAAAAACTCACTAAATGTGTATGAGGAAGAAAAAACTGTGTAATGACGGCAGAAAAGGACCAAACCCTTTAACTGAATATGTAAGAATCGAAGTAAAATTACCTACAGTGGTGCTGAAAAGTTTGTGAACCCTTTAGAAATTTTCTGTATTTCTGCATAAATATGACCAAAAACATCATCAAGTTTCTAAAAGGAGATAAAGGAGAACCCAGTTTAAACAAATGACACACAAACATTATACTTGGTCATTTAAAAATTACACTAGATTCTTTCTAGGTGGAGTTTGCATGTCCTCCCCGTGTCCCATGTGGGTTTACTCTGGTGTTACTCCAGTCCAAAAGACATGCAACTGTTAGGTTAACTGGTATCTCTAAAGTGACCCTAGTGTGGGAGTGAGTGTGTGTGCCCTATGATGGATTGGCACCCTGTCCTAAGGGTTGTTTCCTGTCTTGTGCCCTATTTGCCGCCAGTAGGCACTGGCTCTCCTGCGGCCCTATCCCAGGATCAAGTGGATAAGAAAGTGAATGAATGAATAGCATACAGACTGTAATATTGTCTCTGGGCATTATTTATGTGATCTAGCAGTTAACAGTTTAAGTGGCATGGAATCTTCAGTCAACAGGAGGGGAGGGGGAGTTAGGGTCTTCCCACATGCCTAGCTGGGTAAAAGATTTCAGAGATAGAACTGGTGCTGGAACAACAGTTTGTAGTGAGGACCGGGAACTGTTGCTGGCAGAAATATGTTGGAGAAAGAACTGGAACCCAGTGGTGGAAGAAAACAGCTCAGGACAGAAAACAGAATATTGCAGTAAGGGATGCCAAAGAACACGGAGTCAACAAACCGAAAGAAAACAGTCATGCCAAGTGTAGGCATAAGGCTTCAGCAGCACTAACTGTAAAAAAGCAAAGCCAGAAAAAAAGGGTGTTGAACCAGAAGGTAACACAAACCCAGAAGGATAGCCAAAGGCTAGAAAGACAGCAAACCCAACATTCCACATCACCACCAAAACGTCACGACAAAATTCTGCCCAAGGATGCACCAAGCCCAGGCCAAAGAGGACTGAAACAAGGCCTGCCAGGCAAACCCGGTTTGCAACATCGGCCCAACAACAGGCTTGTTTTCTGGACTAAGAGCACACAAAACAGCAGTCAGGCTACAGGACAGCTCCAGACTCCAGCCGCTGGTAACAGAACCACTAAGAGGGCTAACTGAAAGCCTGTGTAAATAAGTATTTTTTTAATCTCTACTTTAAGATGGGTGTGTATCTGGAATCCCAAACAGAGTTAGTTAGGGAGTTTATTATTCATAGCTGGGTTGCCATGGTATGAGACTGCCCAATCTATGGCCCTGAACTTTTCCAATTCAATTTAGGAACTAAAATGAGGTCTGCACCTTGTGAATGGAGCAGAAAAGCATCATGTTGAAATGTATATTTTACAATAAGTACAACTGATATCCATGTGAAAACTGGAGAGCCAATGGAATGGGACTAATATGATCAAATTTTCTAGTTCTATTTAGCACTATCTAAAAAAGAAAAGTAATTTTCTAAATTTACCAGTATTACACAGCTGGAAGACACCAATTCTAATAATGTTGCTAATGCGTACATCAAAGGAGAGTTCTGAATCAAATGGGACACCCAGGATTTTATCAGACAGGCTGGATATTATAGAACAGTCAACCTAGACAACCTGTCTCTGCATTAAAATCTAGAGCTACCCTTATTTTTATCTGTAAGTCAGAGAACAATATGCAGAGTTTGCTGTAATAAGGGTAAGTTTATACTCTGCCAAGCTATTCCACCAAGCACTTTGAAATACCTCATTACTGTCACCACTTACTTGTGTTGCAGTCATTATACCATGGTGCCAGCCTTTCCCCCTCATTCGTTTGCCCTTAGTGGGAGCAAGTTGAAAGTTGAGCAAAACTAACATTCAGCAACTACCTTCTCGAGCTAACCGGGCTCTGTTGGTGTTTAATCATTACACCATGTTGGCTGTTAATACATGCAGCGGAATGTGGCTTGTAGAGTAAGAGATCAAGTTGAAATTAGTTTGAAGGAAAGTATCCTGATTGGGCTAAGTCATACTAAAATGTGTGTAAATGCACCCCGAGATGCTCGGATATCTGATTTGAATCTGACTGCCCAAATAACTTCAAGAAGTGGCTTGAGAAACATTGTAGCCACGTACTAAAGTGTAAAAAAACTCATTTACGCCGTTGTATAAGTCATCAATCGCTGCATGGCTGGACAAACAATAATGGAGGACATGCAGAGCTGGTGAACAAAGGGAGCATTTTCATTTTAGAAGTAATTTGGACAAATACTATTGGCCCACCAGTTTGCTCTTTCATTCCCAAATCAATCTGTGCACTTATTATGGCTGCAATTACTATCACATTTACATTGTACATTTACAGCATTTAGCAGCATTTAACTATCACCACTGTATTAAACATATTTCACCATCATCTGCTTCTAAATATTAGTGACGTTTGATGCAGCAACGATCTTTGGCAAATAAATCTGTAAATACAGGTAGTAGGCTGTCCTAATTTCCATATACCGTGGGGGCATTTCAGTCTGGCTGACTGACGACATTTGATTATTAAGTGTAAGTGCATGTAGCTGAAAACCAAATACAAGAAGCATATTAATGATATTCAGTTATTATCAGTAATTATTTAACACACAATAACTGCTGTTTGCCTGCTGCCTGGCTCCAGCTCTGGGTGGTCAGCCTCTAGATAAACCTGCATGGGCTATGTTACAAGAAATGAGAGCAGCACCTTCCCAAATGGGATGGACACTGTGCCATCCTAAAAGGCCAGGCTTACCCTCAAAGGTCACCCAATTATGTATGAAGTACTCAGAGCACCACCCTGGCCATCTAGCAGTTGAGCGACCATAACCTCTGTAGGCTTGGTGACCTTGCCACATTGGGATGCATTCTTTCTTGTGAAATTGTTTTATAAAATGCTTTATTTGATTTCATTTCCTCACCACACACTGCTCACATTGAAGATAAAACAGGCTGAAATAGTAATGGCTGCAGGCTGATAGTGAAACATACTGACTTAATTTGTCTTGGCAGGTTCAGAGGAAGTTTTTTCCCTTTCGTATTTGGTCTCTGGCCTCACCCTAAAAATCCATTCTAACAAATGAACTAAGGAAACTGCTTCTATTTAAACTTAACACAAGCACCAACCTTAGCTCAATCGGCTATGCTTAGTATTTGGGGTGGATCTGTAGCTGAAGTGTCAGCATCAAGGGGGATTTGACAAAAGCAGACAAAAGCAATGCTGTGCTCTGCCAGTGTGAGTTTTTTGAGAAGTCACGCAGTAACTGCATGTTACATAGTTGTATCGAATATGTCACAGCAATAGACAAGCCCGTCTAGCAGATGTCCTCAAAGCAGATGGTCAGTAAGGCTTGTCCTTCTGTTGTCTGCTGGGGATCAAGCAAACCCACAGCGATTTAGAGGAGAGGGGAAAATGATACAAGGCTGGGAGGTATTGAGGCTAGTATGGAGCATTAGTGTGTTGTTGGGCAACCAAAGCACGTGTATCAATGGTAAACGTTATAGTGTGTTATAGGAAAACTCAGACTTGGAATAATAATAGTACAGAAATGTATGCAGTTTCATAAAAATGTACTTAGGCAGATCAACTTTTTGGAACATAAAATAGATATCCGAATTATCTAAATTATGACATGCAGTAATATTAAAAAATCACCAGAGAATGAATTTAGAACCACTATCGTCATCCTCCCTTCTGCACTGTCCTGATCTATGCAGCTCGCTATTCAACATGTAGCCAGGAAGCCTCTCCTAGTACAGTAATCTCTTCTCTACTGAACTTTAGTGTCTAACTGAACTTATGTTTCTATAGGTTTATGTTTATGCAATGGCGTGCAGTGGATAAAGTGGGTACCCCTTCTGCTGTACCCCACCAGGACAATCTCAGGCTTGACTTTAAAGTATTCAGTGGTGTTCATACAGTGGTGCTTGAAAGTTTGTGAACCCTTTAGAATTTTCTATATTTCTGTATAAATATGACCAAAAACATTATCAGATTTGTCCTAAAAGTAGATAAAGAGAACCCAGTTAAACAAATGAGACAAAAATATTATTACATATTAGTGAGTGGCAAAAGTATGTGAGCCTTTGCTTTCAGTATCTGGTGTGACCCCCCTGTGCAGCAATAACTGCAGCTAAACGTTTCCTGTAGCTGTTGATCAGTCCTGCTCACCGGCTTGGAGGAATTTTAGCCCATTCCTCCGTATAGAACAGCTTCAGCTCTGGGATGTTGGTGGGTTTCCTCACACAAGCTGCTCGCTTCAGGTCCTTCCACAACATTTCCATTGGATTAAGGTCAGGACTTTGACTTGGCCATTTCAAAAACATGAAATTTATTCTTCTTTAAACCATTTTTGGTAGCACGGCTTGTGTGCTAGGTCATGTCTGCTGCATGACCCACCTTCTCTTGAGATTCAGGTCAGGGACAGATGTCCTGACATTTTCCTTTAGAATTCTCTGATCTCATTCAGAATTTCATTGTTCCATCAATGATGCAAGTTTGTTTCTGCCCAGATGCAAAAAAACAGGCCCAAACCATGATACTACCACCACCATGTTTCACAGATGGGATAAGGTTCTTATGCTGGAATGCAGTGTTTTCCTTTCTACAAACATAATGCTTTTTTTTTACTAAAAGTTCTATTTTGGTCTCATCTGTCCACAAAACATTCCTCCTTCTGGCTTGTCCACGTGATCTTTAGCAAACTGCAGATGAGCAGCAATGTTCTTTTTAGAGAGCAGTGGCTTTCTCCTTACAACCCTGCCATGCACACCATTGTTGTTCAGTGTTCTTCTGATGATGGGATCATGAACATTAACATTAGCCAATGTGAGAGAGTCCTTCAGTTGCTTAGAAGTTACCCTAGGGTCCTTTGTGACCTCTCCAACAATTACATGCCTTGCTCTTGGAGTGTTGGTCGCCCACTCCTGGGGAGGGTAACAATGGTCTTGAATTTCCTCCATTTGTACACAATCTGTCTGACTGTTCATTGGTAGAGTCCAAACTCTTTAGAGATGTTTTTTTACCTTTTCCAGCCTGATGAGCATCAACAACTCATTTTCTGAGCTCCTCAGAAATCTCATTTGTCCGTGCCATGACAAACTTCCACAAACGTGTTGTGAAGAGCAGACTTTGATAGATCCCTGTTCTTTAAATAAAACTGGGTTCCCACTCACACCTGATTGTCATCCCATTGAACACCTGACTCTAATTTCACCTTCAAATTAACTGCTAATCCTAGAGGTTCACATACTTTTGCCACTCACTAATATGTAATATTGGATCATTTTCCTCAATAATAAATGACCAAGTATAATATTTTTGCCTCATTTGTTTAACTGGGTTCTCTTTATCTACTTTTAGGACTTGTGTGAAAATCTGATGATGTTTTAGCTCATATTTATGCAGAAATATAGAAAATTCTAAAAGGTTCACAAACTTTCAAAATAAAAATTACAAATACAAATTGTAAGTCAATGCAACTACAAATGGCAAAAGTAGCTTGTAGAAATGAGCACAACTGTTTTTTCCTATTTTTGCCTCAAATTTCTGCCACAAATCCCACAAGTACAACCGCTCAGCAAAGTTATAATCATTCATTTCTTATGTATACAGCATGCCAGGGCAACCAAAACATTAAACGGAAACCAAACTCACCAGTTTGGTAGGTTTCTTTGAAGATAAAGTCCACCCTCCGATCCTTTGCCGTAAAATGCTCTATTGCTTTGTAAGTGGATTTGGCTGAAACTGGTGAATTGCTGATTTAAGTCGCCAATTGGTGTTACCAACCGAAATTAGCATGTGCATAGACAGTGATGTTTATTTAGGAATGACAAATACGGGGTCCAGGTCGCTTTGGCCCAGCCCTCGTATGAAAAGTCATAAATCTAATTGATCAGATAGCTTGTCATTTGATTAATAGACTCACACTTCCAAACCCTTCAAAATACAATCAGAGGGGGCACACAAATGAGTAGAAGTCATTCTAATTAGTGGTTTAGATTGGTTAGTAGCACTCTTAGTATGTATATGAGTCCTATAGCAACCAAGAAAATGCACAGTTGCATTTTGAATCGGATGATATGTTTGATTTTACTTTACTCATGAAATAAATATATTTATATAATGTTTTACATACACCCATTTATTACCCCTACTCTGAAGGATTAGAAGCGCCTGATGGCATGCCACTGTGTTTATATAAACTTTGATGTACCTAAACTTTAATGTTCATATACAGTTCATATACTGTATTTATTTCCTAGCAGTCAGTAGACACATTGTTTGCAATTACATGCCTTAAAAATCAATAAAACTCTTGTTAATCTCCAGCAGCAGCAATTTTGATGTATTAGATTTGATATAGATCTTGGTTCTGTCTCATGAAGTATTCATATTTATGCTAATGATGTTCCATACCAGGGATGTTCAACAACCAGTCTAAATGTAGCAATGCCAGGTAATTCCTGCATTGGGGTAACTTTATCACAATGCAGTTTGCAAAAGTCAAGACATTATTGAAGTGGAAATCTTGTTCCGGATCAGAATGAAATGTTACTTCTGACATCCCCACAGAGGCGAGGCTGACAAATGTCTCCCAGGAATAGATAATGTTGACTCAGTGTGTGACCGAAAGCCACAGATGTGTAATCGGCTTTAAATTTAACTCTGCGGGGAAGACTGATCTTTTGATTCAAAGTCACAATGACTGTGCTGTTGGCTATGGGCTGGTGGTTAGAGTAGCAAATACACTCCTGTATCAGAAAGTGAAAATATGTATGGTTAGACTGTTGGTTATGGAATTATTTTTATACTATTTCCAATTTCCTTTTGGTTTTCATTTCAAAATTTGGTGGTTTTGTTGTTATTGTTGTTGTTATTTTTACCATACTGCAGACATGTAATATAGCATGGGAGACTTCCTAATTTTCACAGTTATTAATGGTCTAACCTCAATGTAGGGTAATCAATTTTACATTTACATTTACATTTACAGCATTTAGCAGACGCCCTTATCCAGAACGACTTACAATTGATACAGTCTTACAATCCAAGCAATTGTGGGTTAAGGGCTCAGAGACCCAAGAGTGGCAGCTTGTCAGAGGCTGGACCTTCTGGTCCATAGTCCAGCACCTTAACCACAGTCCCAGATTTTATTTCACCTAGATTCAGAAGCAAGATTATCAATTCTTGTTCCATGTTAGCTTTAATACAATATTGTATTGTACTGAAATCCTTTTTGTTTGAGGTATGCTTGACTTGGACACATTTTGAATGGTAAAGGCGTAAGCAATTTATTGTTATTACAGTCAATAATATGTTTGAAGAATCACGGGTTTGTGTGTAGGATAACTGAAACTAATTGCAACACCAGCAGATACACTTTCTTGCATTTTTTCTTCCTGTTTCATCTCAGAATAACATTTGTTAGGTACACCAAACCAAAAAAATGTGCTTTTAATGTCTTCTGATTAGACCATCAAACCTCTCTTCCTCTCAGACCAACCACTAACTTCCCCAAAGAATGGCTTTAATGAGTAAGAATGGCTGTAATTCACTCCAGCATGGGTTTATCATCAAGTGATTGGCTAGGGAGGTTTAAAGAGTGTTAAAGGCCTGATCCTAATGGCTGCTGCTGAAGGCCGGCCTGGTTAACTGAAGAAGGGCTAACAGTGGACACCGTGTGTGAAACAAGGCCTAGGTGCCACATTTTTCTTTTGCACCTAGAACCATGCAGAGTTTAATTCTGGATCTAATCTCGCATGCGGTCTTGTGAATGGCTCATGAATGCCTTGTTCAGTGGAATCAGGCATATACGTTTTGGGGTTGGACTACATGGTATCGAGTAATAGGGTTGCCAACTTCTTCAACCCCCAATCAGGGACACTTTCCTCCATTTATATATATATATATACATATATACACATATACACATGTATGTATGTGTATATATATATATATGTATGTATGTATATATATAATATTTATTAATTTTAGGCATTTAAAGAAAATGAATTGTGAAAGCTTTCACAAATCTGAAAATGCCTAAAAGTCATAAATATTATGTAAACAAACGTGTATTATTCAAAATTATAGCTGTGAAAGCTTTCACAAATCTGAAAATGCCTAAAAGTCATAAATATTATGTAAACAAACGTGTATTATTCAAAATTATAGCTGTGAAAGCTTTCATAAATCTGAAAATGCCTAAAAGTCATAAATATTATATAAATAAATGCTTTTTTATACTAAATTGTATCTGTGAAAGCTTTCAGAAATCAGATTAAATAGAAAAAATAAATAACATCATAATAAATATTTATTAGACAAAATTATATATGTGAACGTTTTAACAAATCAGATTATGCCTAAAAGTAATAAATAATATCATTACAACAATTTATTAGACAAAGTTATATGTGTGAAAGCTTTCACAAATCAGAAAATGTCTACACATAACACACAGTATGTAAATAACTGCCTATTAGACAGAATTTTATCTGTGATAGTTTTCAGAACTGATGGAGGGTAACTTTAACCTGTGCTGATTCTCTTTATGATCAGTTTTTGAAGTTCTATGGCCTGCTTGGACTGCTTTATGGCGAGTTAAATTAAAGGCTTAATTATTGCGCGTGTTATCACTTTCCGTCCTCACGGTTTATACGAGCCACGTACAGACAGGATTAAGACTGTGAGAAGTTTCACAAAGCCTGGTCACGTTACTGCAGGAGTCAGTGATCTAACTGGTCACTTTCAGAAGTTATAAGCTTTTGAAAATAAAGCCCTAAAATGTAATACCGAATGATTTCACGTTAGATGATGACGTCACCTGAATTAACAAATCAGGACGAGCCAAATGTAGCATTAATCACAGTGTAAAGTGACTTTATCACGGAATGCAAGACGAAAAAAGCTCCGAATCGCTAACCGCAAGCCGACTGTACTGCGGTTGGCCTTTTGGATTCCCGCTCTTTTTTATAGTTGCAAAGTCTTTTTTATTTACAGGTTCACTGCTCATTCTGACAGCATAAGGCTCCGCTCACAGCACACACACACAGGTCTGTCACTGACGTAGCTACTACACCCGGGAGTTTGTGTCAGTTTTGGCGCCTCATTGGCCAATGAGGCTGTGACTGGAATACGGGACTGGAGCTGTCCCGGCCGGGCCAAATCAAAATTGCCCATAAATCGTGATGTCCCGGACAATACGGGACGGTTGGCAACCCTATTGAGTAATACATCTCCCAGGCCAAGGATGATTTATGCGTGAGGTCAAAAAAGATATACATTTTTTGTCCTAACCATGTCCACATTTCATTTTGCACTACCGTCTTAGCCAGTGGCTGAGGATAACAGTATCTTGATCTGGAACAGTGTGTTTTGGCCAGAGAGTATGGCACGGGAAGGTGTAATAAATCAAAAACAGTTGAAAGAGGCAAGAAGATTAAACCATTCATTACCATTGCACACGAGAGAGCTGACATAGCCAAAAGGTGGGAGTTAACAACACTTACTTAATACTAAGGCATTCATTACACTTAGACTGCAGTGATGTAAAAGTTGGGTTGTTGTGCCAGCACTGATCATATCTAACACTGTATCAGCTCTCTTATCACAGGGCCAGATGGAGCCGGAGTAAACTGTGGCTCTGTATCAAAACTTGTTGTTTTCATTTAGATAAGTTGGTGAGATTGCCTAGGATCCTGTGTGTAATGTAATTGACAATCTCTGACAGAGATTAACAGACTTTTTTTTTTTGGGAAAAGGTTTTTATTAGGGTAAAAAGATATTTTTAGATGGCATTCTGAAGAATGTGACCTCTGTGACAGATTCTTAGCTGAGAACAAAAAACTCAATGAATTACGTCAAGTCCTGCTGGATGGTGAAACCCCTGCCTCCCCGAAGGTGAAATCTCTCAGAGGGTCACTCATTTTCCCTAAGAATTTTAGGTATACTTGGCAACATTCATATTTCTTTCTGTCCTGACCGGTCGCCCAGTCGCTACTGAAGAAAAGCACAACTGCAACATAATACCCCTACCACCATGCTTCCTTCATAGTAGGTATGATGCATTTTGGGTGGTGCACTGTTTCTGTTTTGGCCAAAATACAGTGCTTGGATTGCAGTCCAAAAGGTTCAGTCTTACCAGAATTCAAATCAGCTCAAGTCAGATTTACTTCTATAGCGCTTTTTACAATGGAGCATTGTCTCAAAGCAACTTTACAATTTTAGATTATCTCCTAATCTCTACATCCAATCCCAAACTGAGCAAGCCTAGGGCGACAGTGGCAAGGAAAAACTCCCTAAGTGTTATGAGGAAGAAACCTTGGGAGGACCAAGACTCAAAAAGGAACCTCCTTGGGCGGCGTAGATGAGAAATGTAAGAATGAAACTAATTTATCTAAACTAATCATACTAAGTAATGGAGTCATAGTTCAAATAAAATGTAAAATATGCACATCGGCATTAAGTAGTCCGGTTTCTTTCATGCCACCTGTCATACAGGCCTGTGTGTCTTACAAGCATTGTGCAAAGCTTGTAAGACTGTTGTCACATGCACAGACCAACCAATATAACCCGAAATTTGCCGCTGGCTTCTTCATAGTTTCTCTGATCAATATCCTCATGCAGTTTGAAGGAACAGCTCAATCTTGGCAAGGCATTGGTGGTCCCATACACCTAATAAATGACCTGAATGGTAGTCCAAGGGATAATTGTACAACTCCAAATCAGAAAAAGTTAATGCAAATGAAAAATGCAGTGTTCCTTACATCTAGTTTGACTTTTATTTCGTTTCATGTTTTTTTTACAGATCAACTTCATTTCATTTGTAAATAAACATCCATTCTTGCACTTCAACAAAATCCAAACAAAGTTAGGACAGGGGTAATGAGGTAAAGACAATAAATAATGAAGTGATATCAACAGGTGCTTGTAATCACAATGTGGTACAAAAGCCTTCGAGGAGCATAGATGAGCAGAGAATCTCTAGTTCATCAACAAATGCATGGGAAATTATAGAAATGTTTGAAAACAATGTTCCTCAAAGAAAGATTGAAAGGGAGTTGCATATTTCTCCCTCTACAGAGCATAATATAATGAAATGATTCAAGAAATCTGGAGGAATTTAGTTTTGTTAAGGGCAAGGGCACAAGCCTAGTGAAGACCTGTGATGCTTTGAACCTTCAAACGGCACTGCATCAAGAACTGGCATGCACCAATAGTTGATTACGCACTGGAGTTACATCACAAATAGCTTTAAACTGTCACTGTGCAAAAAAGAACCTTTGTGTAGTGGCAGGAGTGGCATCGACTTATCCTGGCTTAGAGGCATCTGGGATGTGCCATACACAGGGGAAATTGTATAGTAAATATATTGATATGGCATTAATGTGGAAGTCCTTTTCATGTTTGCCACCATAGCATCCTTTATCTTCCAGGAAGGCTTTCCACTAGATTTTGGACACGAGTGGGTGGAACTCACACCCATTCAAGCCCACCAGACCGCATTGAGGTTGGCATTATGCGGGGCTATAAAGCCTAACTTGCAGTTTGCATTCCATTTCACCAAAAGTTCTTTAATGGCGTTTGAGACAGGGCTGTTTGCAGGCCAGTGAAATCGTTCAAACCGTTTTCTGTACGCATCTCATTTTGTGCAATTGGAGCATTGCCATGGTAAAACGCAAGGGTATTACCAACATTTACCACAAATTTGGGACACAGAATTCTCTAGGATGTCTTTGAATAATAGTAACTTGAAGATTTTCCTCATTGGAAGTAAGAGGGCCATCCCTTATCCAGAGTGACTTACAATTGGTACAGTCTTACAATCCAAGCAACTGTGGGTTAAGGGCCCAACAGTGGCAGCTTGGCAGAGGTGGGATTTGAACCCTGGACCTTTTGGTCCATAGTCCAGTACCTTAACCACTAGGCTACCACAGTCCCATATATATATCACGGATAGAACTTCCTTCTATGAAAGTGCTATATTGAAGGTTTCTTTAGTATGACTCATTCTACTGCCAGTATTTGTCTATGGAGATCCCATGTATGTGTGCAGGAGTTGCACCAGTATATTAATGGATGTCACTGAAATAGCTAAAACCTCTACTTAAAAACAGTGTTCACACATGAAACATATGTGTAATATGCTGTGTACAGTCGTATGAAAAAGTTTGGGCACCCCTGATCATTTCATGATTTTTCTTTATAAATCATTGGTTGTCCAGCTCAGCAATTTCAGGTAAATATATCATATAGCAGATGAACACCGTGATATTTGAGAAGTGAAATCAAGTTTATAGGTTTTACAGAAAGTGTGCAGTAATTATTCAAACTAAATTAGGCAGGTGCATAAATTTGGGCACCCTTGTCATTTGAATACCTTTAGCACTAATTATTGGAACACAAAATTTGTTTTGTAAGCTCATTGACCCTTGATCTGCATACACAAGTGAATCCAACTATGAGAAAGGGTTAAGGTGGCCAATTGGAAGTTTTTCCTCTTTGCATCTTCTCTGAAGAGTGCACATTGAGCCTCAAACAACCTCAAATGGCCTAAACAAGGTTGTTTCAACATCATGGTTCAGGGAAAGGAAAGCCTCTCAGAGATTTCAGCTGCAGTTTCCACTGTGAGGAGCCCCCCCCCCAAGTGAGGGCAATTGAAGACCACAGGCCAGTTTCTAGTTAAGAACTCCCGAAGTGGCAGACCAAGAAAATCTCAATAGGCAGAGGCGAAGGATGGTGAGAACAGTCATAGTCAAGCCACAGACCACCTCCAAAGACCTACAACCTCATCTTGCTGCAGATGGAATTGTCCACTGTTCATCGTTCAACTATACAGCGCACTTTGCACAAGGAGAGGCTGTTGGGAGAGTAATGCAGAAGACAGCATTTTCTGCAGACCACACCACAAACAGAGTCACTTGAGGTGTGCTACAGCACATTTGGACAATCCAGCTTCATTTTGGAATAAAGTGCTGTGTACTGATGAAACTAAAATTGACTTATTTGGACATAACACGGAGCGGAAAAAGAACACAGCATCCCAAGCCAAACACTTGCTACCCCAGTAAAATTTGGTGGCGGTTCCATCATGCTGTGGGACTGGTGTGGCCATTGCAGGTACTAGGAATCTTGTTAAGTTGATGGTCGTCATGGATTCCAGTTAATATCTCTCAGATTCTTGAGAACAATGTTCAAGAATCAGTGACAAGTTTGCACCGAGGCCAACACCCCAAACCTGCTCAAAATCTACTAAGGCATTCCATGCAGAGGAACCATACAACGTTCTGGAATGGCCATCTCATTCCCCAGACATGAATATACTGAAAAGGTGGGCTGGTCCATGCTCGGAACCATCAAACCTGACTGAACTGGAGATGTTTCTAAAGAAGAATGGTCCAAAGCACCTTCAACCAGAATCCAGACTGGAAGCTGTAGGAAGCGTTTAGCGGCTGTTATTTCTACAAAAGGAGGATCTACTAAATATTGATGTAATTTTTCTGTTGGGGTGCCCAAATTTATGCACCTGCCTAATTTTGTTTGAATAATTACTGCACACTTTCTGTGAATCCTATAAACTTCATTTCACTTCTAAAATATCACTGTGTTCATCTGCTATATGATATGTTTAACTCAAGTTGCTGATCTGAACAACCAATGATTTATAAACTAAAATCATGAAAATTATCAGGGGTGCCCAAACTTTTTCATACGACTGTATGTACAGTTGAGCCACACTCTGGACGTAGATATTAGGAGATAATCTAAAATTGTAATAAAAGTAGCTTTGAGACAATGCTCCATTGTAAAAAGCGCTATATAAATAAATCTGACTTGACACTATATGTATTGGCATATTCATTCATTCATTATCTTATCCTAGTCGGGGGAGAGCTGGTGCCTACCCGGCAACACAGGGTGCAAGCCAGGAACAACCCTAGAGACAGCACCAATCCATCACAGGGCACATACACTCATACACAGACTCATACTTGGAAGCACCAGTTAACCTAACCCATATGTATCTGGAGAAAACTCATGCGAACACGGGGAGAACATGCAAACTCCACACATGGAGCCCGGGGTCAGGATCGAGCCACTGCACCACCATGCCGTGACTTTAGCATATGTAGTATTGTGATCCTCTAACCCACTATCCAAACCACTACAGTGGTGGTTGAAAGTTTATGAACCCTTTAGAATTTTCTATATTTCTGCATAAATATGACCTAAAACATCATCAGATTTTCACACAAGTTCTAAAAGTAGATAAAGAGAACCCAGTTAAACAACGAGACAAGTATAAAATGACCAAGTATAATATTTTGGTCTCATTTCTTTAACTGGGTTCTCTTTATCTACTTTTAGGACTTGTGAAAATCTGATGATGTTTTAGGTCATATTTATGCAGAAATATAGAACATTCTAAAGGGTTCACAAACTTTCAAGCACCACTGTATCTCTTGAGTTTGAATTTTAATATTAGATTGAGTCAAATGCAAATTTAAGTGGATCTTGCCTTTTCAGTTTTGAAAGGGAATATTAAAATCAAAGTGAACTACTAAGCAGGAACGAAAAGTGGCAAATTCCATAATAAACTCTGAATGAGGACCTAGTGGGTCAGTGATAAGCTGAAAGAACTGTGATCCTAATAATATTATCATAATTTTATTTTGCAATGACGCCTTCAATTTTGAAGGGTGACCTTTTGCCAAATGCGATAATGTCCTTTTGCCACTTTCTCTGCGTATTTTATACAAATCTCTTTTGAAACCTGCTCTGCTTGCACATTAGAGTCTGGCCAGCAATGAATAATCTGTATGTTATGTTCATCCTTGTGTGACTTTGAGCAGTATCCATCCCACTGACTTTGAACAGTTGGGTGCTGCTTTAGGAGGATGCAACAGATTTGTCAGTTGAATTTAAATATCGAGCTCTGGAAGACTGGGGACCAATGTGGGGTAAAAATAAAAAATATATATATAACTTCTCAGACATGCTAAATATTACTATAGACCTAATCACACTAAGTAATGAATTAAGAGTACACGCCTAAATGAGTTTCTGCCATGTGATTGGCTGATTAGACATTTGCGTAACAAGCAGCTGAACAGGTGTACCATATGAAGTGGCCGGTGAGTGTAGTAGACATGACCACACCCGCACCCACACACACTTAATCACACTGGGACACATTAGAGATGCTAACTGACCTAGTCATGTCTTTATAATGTGGGAAACCGGAGAACCCAGAGTAAACCCACATTGACACGGAGAGAATATGCAAGCATGGCACATGGTATCTCTGGAACCGTGTAGCACTAAATGTTTGAGCCATTGTTCCACCTGGATGACAAATAGCAAAGAGTCAAAGGCTAGGAAAACGTGAATTCTTGAAAGCAATATACCAAAGATACTAGGCTTGGAATCAATGGTGGCATGTAACAAGCTTTTTCAGTGAACATATAGACACATGATATTTATACACAAGCTAATTAAGGGAACATGGCACACAGACGTGCACACAAGAGGAACAACCAGTGAAGTACACAGAGACATGAACAGCTGTGATGGGAGGTAGTGGCTGTGGTTGAAATGGCAAACTGCAAAATGTAGCTATCATACTCCAAATAGCAGTATGCAGTCTATAGTCTATGCAGTCTGTGATAGTTAGTATTTGTTATATATATATATATATATATATACCGTATATATAAAGATTGTGAAACCTTTTGAATTTTCTATATTTCTGCACAAATATGAACTAAACCATCATCAGATTTTCACACAAGTCCTAAAAGTAGATAAAGAGACCCAGTTAAACAAATGAGACAAAACTATTGTACTTTGTCATTTATTTATTGTGGAAAATGATCCAATGTTACATATTAGTAAGTGGCAAAAGTATGTGAACCTCTAGGATTAGCAGTTAATTGGAAGGTGAAATTAGAGTCAGGTGTTTTCAATCAATGGGATGACAATCAGGTGTGAGTGGACACCCTGTTTTATTTAAAGAACAGGGTTCTATCAAAGTCTGCTCTTCACAACATGTTTGTGGAAGTGTATCATGGCATGGCACAAACAAAGGAGATTTCTGTGGACCTCTGAAATTTGTTGATGCTCATCAGGCTGGAAAAGGTTATAAAACCATCTCTAAAGAGTTTGGACTCCACCAATCCACAGTCAGACAGATTTGTGTACAAATGGAGGAAATTCAAGACCATTGTTACCCTCCCCAGGAGTGGTCGACCAACAAAGATCACTCCAAGAGCAAGGCGTGTAATAGTTGGCGAGGTCACAAAGGACCCCAGGGTAACTTCTAAGCAACTGAAGGCCTCTCTCACATTGGCTAATGTTAATGTTCATGAGTCCACCATCAGAAGAACACTGAACCACAATGGTGTGCACGGCAGGGTAGCAATGAAAAAGCCACTGCTCTCCAAAAAGAACATTGCTGCTCGTCTGCAGTTTGCTAAAGATCACGTGGACGAGCCAGAAGGCTACTGGACGAATGTTTTGTGGACGGATGAGACCAAAATAGAACTTTTTGGTTTAAAAGAAAAGCGTTATGTTTGGAGAAAGGAAAACACTGCATTCCAGCATAAGAACCTTATCCCATCTGTGAAACATGGTGGTGGTAGTATCATGGGTTAGGGTGTTTTGCTGCATCTGGGCAGGACGGCTTGCCATCATTGATGGAACAATGAATCACTGACATGCTAGTGTCCCTCGTATCTATACTAGGGGCGACCGACTGGCGTATGTGATGACTCCACAGATCATCACACCAGCAGTTAGGGTAGTGTGTATTGCTACACAGCAAATTTAGGAATTAAGTGCTCACCACAAGGCCTCCATACTCAAACCCAGCTGTGGGATCTCAAACAGAACCTGGATTTGCCGCTAAAGACGATACAATTCCAGTCTGTATCAGTCCAACGTTTGTCGTTCATGACACCACTGCAAACGAAGGCGAGGGTGGCTGGCTGCGAATGGCAGGACCCGTAATGGGTGCCGTGACAACAAATTTCCTTCTGCTACGCACCTGGAAATAGTCAAGACAGAGACAGGGGTGTGTAGCAAAGGAGCCACCTGTGTCTAGATGGTGGACAATATAACTGTGGGAGATGTCTGGGCTGTCTGGAGTCTGTTCACCATGTGTGTGCCCTCACAGAACCACTGTTCTCAAGATCTCCCAACAGTTAGGTCAGAACCGCCTGGATGTTTGGCATGTGGTCAAAATGACCATTCTCTTAGTCCAGTGAACCCCCTCTTAAAGTCTGTCAACCGAGCAAAATGTCTTTGAGTGTGTCTCAGAGGCATGTCAGGAAGTCAATGATCTCTCATGAAGGTACACTACCCAAAAGTAGCCTCTGAGAACCTTTTTACAGGGCAGCGGGGACAGCACTTTTATACCCTCTTGTGGCAAGACCCACAGTCTAATCAGACCACACACCTGCAATCATTTACATATCTGCCTAAGACATGACTGCATGCCGATTTTTGTAGCAATTTGACATTTCTATCTGGATGCATTATATAAGAGGGAGAGAGCGAGCTCCATTTAAAGCCCAGCCAGTCTATCTGTGGTCATTTCAGGCCTAACCTGACTTTGCCTTTGTTGTCTCGACACCCACTGTCTGACTGAGTCAATAACCAATAATGTACTCCACAGTTTCAGACAAACCAATATAATTGAGTCAACATGTGTAACTTCCCCTGGAGGTGCTTACTTAGTTATTTTACTTGCCAGTAGTCCACAGAACCTCACAGGACCCACAGGCAGAATGATGAAATAATACATTTCCTGTCACTTAAGGCTTGTGTAATAGTACTTGTGCCATTCTGAAGGACATATAATAACATCCACATGGACAATTAACTTGACAGCATGGAAAAACAAGTAGGTAACTGGACATAGTTCTATATGCCGGTGTTCCAATCCCCAGAAGTGCCATATATCTTGCAAAAGCAAGCATTTTTAAATAAACATTTGAACATGCTTGTGGCCTTTTTTAGTTTTATTGCCATGCAAACTTGCGTCATGTACCACTGGTATCCCTGTAAATAGGACAACAGCTAATTACAGGCAAAATGCAGCCGGTTTCTGGTTTGTGAGAGATTAAAACCGAATCCCACTGTCAGATAACATCTGGAAATCCCAGTGAAAGAAAACAGGGGTGTGTCATAAAGATTATGAGACAGCAGAAAGACAAGGTAGTTCAATTAAATGGCATTAAATGCTGTTTAAATGTCATACCACACAGGGCTGTGAACCTTCCCCCACAGATAACATCTGGGTCTCAATATCGGTAAGCTTTGCTTTCCTCCTCCGGTTTGAAAATCAGTCCCTGTGAGAAGAGAAACGAAGCAAAGACCCTGAAATTCCAGGCATTCCACAGAGCTAAAAGCAGAATTGAGCTCTCTGAAAAACCTTCGGCATCCAAAGTAAACCGGGGTTAATCCAAAACAAATACTGCAAAGACAGAATAGAAGGTAAAAACATTTCATACATGGCATTAAGTAGTTCGTGGCAGCTGAATCTTGCTTCCTAAGCGCTATTAAAGGAGCTAGTTGTAAGTCATGCGTCAGTCTTTTTGCCAGCTAGTTTTAAGGAGCCGTAATTGTTTATATAACCAATTATTCTAAGCTGAAACAGTACCATCTTGAGAAGCCTGTGTTCCCATTAGAACGGCTCAATACGGAAAAGCGTGGAGGTATTTCTTGAAATATTAGCCCTTTCATGAACATATTGAGGAAAGTATGTCTGGCATATTTTTATAACACTGTGGCACTTTTACTAGGGTTTATTTATCCAGGATTAATCTCAACGTGCTATTTATTAGATACATACCAGTATTATAGTCCTTCAGGGACAATTTGTACTTAAATTGTCAATTAGCACTGCTGGTCTCATCACAAGCTAAATGTGTGCCATGTGGAAGCGATTGTGTAATGTTATGGTGGTCTCCGGTGTTCAAGAGCAAAGTCATGCCACAGTGAATCATTAATGACCCACGGCATTCCTTTCATCCTGCTTTTAGGATGGCTGGCTGAGCAGTGAGTAAAGAACAAATGGTCAAAGTTATTTAGTGAAACTTCACTTCATGGTCGCTCATAAAATCTGACTTAGCAGCGATGATGAGAGACTGGATTTGTCACTGCCGTCTCGTAATGAGCTAGGACACATACTGGGAAGGTGATGACATGTGGAGACCTCAGTATCTATCAGCTGCTTAGTCTGGGTTTACCACCGGATCCAGGTGTCTATATTTAATGTCAAATGCTGGCATTTTGGGCCGGCTAGTATTAAGTTGTCAAACTCAGGCTTGTTTACTACCCGTGTGAAATGGTAAAACCAGATTGGCATGATGGCACCAGTGAGTGCGAGACAGAGAGAAATGAGAATATCTAGCCTGGAGGTGATGGGCATGATAAATCCTGCTACGTCAGCCCGCCCCAGCACCCCAGCACCATTCGGATATCTTGTCCCATCTGCGTTCTCATTGCCCCCCTCCCTTCTTGAAGCCCATCCCGCCCCATATTTCCCATGTCCTGAGCTGGAACACGATGGGGGAGGGAGGGCAGAGCGTTTAGGAGGCGGACCGATGAGCTAGGTTTGCTCCTCCTGAGGACTTCAAGGGAAACTGATGCTCCACGAAAGCCAGGCAGAGTCAGTCATGCTCACACTCTAACTTCCTCAAACAGAGTGCAGCATGTGAAAGAGAGCCACCGGAGTGCACTCACACTGAGCATTCTCACCTCGCTTTTCTCCCCTTTCGCTGTGCTGGTGGATGATGGAATTGTAACCATGTGGAAGGTAAGTAGAAGTGACGGAAGTGGATTATTCTTGGACTTACGTTTAGCATAGCAGTGAGTTATCTGTGTATGGCAGCAAAGAGGCAGTTTCAAAATGCAGGTAAGAAGCAGGACTGTATACTTTTCACCTGCATGTTCTCAACTCCTGTGACCTTTTTCAGCCATTCGGTGAAATGTTTGTCTCTGGATAACAACTCTGCATTCTAATGAGCACAAGTGAGGGCAACTGCAAGATGCTTCAGTGACAAACCCAAGCAGTATAAGTAGTTCAGCTACGTTGGGTGTGTGATGAGTCTTCGTCCACGGAGTATCGCTGAATCAGTTAGGGCTGACCCTTTTTCAGATGCCAGAATTATTTTCCTGTGAGACAATCACAGCCTGCAGCCTTTTAAAGTTTGTATCAGTGTCCGACTGTGTGTGTGTGTGTGTGTGTGTGTGAGCAGCAGAGGTGTGTTACTGATTAAACTCTGGCCTCAGAAGCATGCATTCAGATCCACACAGTAATGCTGTGTTTGGTGGCTTATCAGACCTGAGCCTACAGTAGGGAAGCAGGAGGGAGGAGGATTTTGAAACAGGCAGACAATGCACTCCTTTGTTTCTTGTAAGTGTCACACACTTCACAAAGCTGACAATGACAAGGGCTGACACAGATCAAATCTGACTGGCTCTGGATCCAATTCCATCAGATCATTTGTCTACACTGGTGGATGTCAGGTTTTCAAACAGTGCCATCTATTGTTAAGGAGCAGTCTGATGCATGCAATCGCCCGGACGTCTTGTATCTTGACTGCATGATACAAAATGCTTTCTGAATTCAGCCATGCTCTAGTAGAACTTTGTCTCACTGACTTACCTCCAGATATTTGGGGCGTTCCTTGGGGCCAGGCGTGCACAGTAAGCACCAGGTGAGCTCTGGAGGCCAAACGATAGCTCAAGGATACAGAATACTAAACTCTGCCTATGTATTTGGCATTTTTAGTAGCTAATTCTGGCACAGGCAAGGTTTTTCGTGGCTGAGCACACTCTGCTGTTGTTGAAACAACACGAATGAGATGTGCATTAGTTCTGCAAAGAAAGCCGGCACCAAAACATGCTGAGTTATGTGGCACAAATGGTAATCCTGCTTTCCCTTTAATTCTGCATTGGACATCTTCCAGTGGGAAATGTGTCAAAACAAGCAGTACTGTGCAAAAGTCTTAGGCCACCATTGGATTAGATGAACCATCGTTTTAGCAATTGGCCATTTAATACTGTTTACAGGAATTTCGTACATTGTATTAAAAACCTATAGGCTATTGTGGCAAGTATGTGGTGTGACCTAACCTTACACTTGAGCAATAGCAGCATCTAGCAGGTTGTGAATGCCAAGTTGACCCCTCTACAGTCTGAAGACGTCTTGATCAGCAATGGTCATTTTGGAAATGTAGCAGCCAAGAAACCACTTTTTCAGAAGGTAAACCAGCTAAAGCTCACCAAGAGTGGAATGAAGATCAGTGGAAATGAGTATTATGGAGAGATTGATCCAAGTTTTAAATGTTTGGGTCCAATGTTATATATGTGGTCATTATGTCATTGCTAAAACAGCAAATCTATTGATGGCCTAAGACTTTTGCACAGTACTGTATATCCCCAATATCACCGTGTTTCTTTCTCCAGCCTTTTTCCATACTGATGTGAAATACTTTGATCTAATGAAAAATTCCTCAGTAGCCAATTGGCTATTCGTTCATGTTGGCCATTTCTGTGTCACAGTAAAGACTGCATGGAAAAAGACCGTGGCTCCAGTACACCATTTTCTGCTAGACTCTCTAACTGGAGGTATAGGAAAGACAAGTCTATTTGGTTTCAAAGATTCCTAAAAGCAGATTAAGTTGCCATTGATAATTCACATATCTTAAGTGGTTTTCTGGCAGATGATCTGTCTGAATGCTAGGCTGCATTTCTACCACAAGTAGGCACTCTTGAACTCACCATTCCCAGAAGATTTCACACTAAATGGCCAAACATTTGTGGCCACTCTTCTGAGCACTCCATCTAAAACCATTGGCATTATGCAGGAGCTGCCTCGCACCCTTTACTGGACCGCTTCCCACTAGATTTTGTAAGCTGACTCTGGGGATTCACTTCCATGCAGACACAAGGGCAGTAGGGAGGTCTGATAGTGATGTTTAATGATAAGGCCCGACTCCCTGTCAGCATTCCAGTTCAACCTAAAAGTGTCAGTAGCTTCTGCTGATCGATCCGACTGATCTGAATATGTAGTGCTGACAGACTGGGATTTCTCTATGCCTGGCTACACATTCCAGCTCCTCCTGGGAGATCCCCAGATGTTTCTAAGCCAAATTTGAGATATAATCCCTCCAGGAGGTCTACCATCCAAAACTGCTGTCACAATGATGCCAGCACAACATTTTTCAGGAGCAGTGGTTGGCGCTGCTGTCTCACAGCTCCAGAGAACCAGGCTTGATTCGCTCTTCCTCTTTGATTTGCCTCTCCCTGTGTGGAGTTGGCATGTTCTCCCTCTATCTACGTGGGTTTCCTCTGACATTCCAAAGACTTGTGTGAATGAATACAATAATTGACACTTTACAAAATAGCTGTAACGACTCACTTAGACAGGTAGTAAGAATCAGGTGCAGGTTTGTTAAAAGATAAACAGAAATTGTAATCATTATAATCCAAACAAGTCGGTAATCCAAACATAATGGCAACCAAATCTGAAGGAGCAAGCAGAACCAGAGCCAAAGAACATAAACGCAATAGCAAAGAGATTATCCAGAAACGCTCAGAATCGCAGGGTAACTGACCAGACCTCGCAAAGAGAACACTGAATCGGCACTTTGAATAGTCCTTGAAATAGCCGCTAGAACTCGGGCAATGGCGCCCTCTGCTTGTGCGGAGGTGCCGATGTGACAATACAGGTTAGCCTTTACTGAAACTAAGGGCTACAGCTCAATCCATGAAACACAGCATCAGACTATAATTCCTCCTCCGCTGTCCTTAAAGTTGACACTATAACGGACATCTTTAGTTTTATAGATTCTTTTGACAGATTTATAGCTCAGATAGCTAGATTGCAAAGCATGATTCATCCCTCCAGAGAATGCATTTCCACTGCTCCAGGCTGACACTTGACAGTGCAAATGGTGATCTTGTTCTTGTGTGCAGATACTCAGCCAAGGAAAACTCTTTGAAAATAAAAAACAAAAATGCGTAGACACTTCTTGTGCTCAGATAGCTTGCTCCTAGATGGTTCCATTTTACTACAACTTCACTACCAGCTGTCTAACAGTTCATCTGAACAGCAGCACCATATTACAGAGGCATACTGAATGTTATTAAGCTCTACAGTAGAACCGGATCTACTCTCTCGGAAAATCTCTCTGCAGAGACAAAGTGAATGTAGGCTTGATTTTTAACAAATGTTTTACATACTTAAATTGAGAGCGCCAGCTTCTTCTTTAGATTTTTTTCAGCTTCATTGGCAAGCATTAATGCAAATTCACAAGAATTTGCAGCATTTCCATGTAGTTGGGGCGAGGTTTTCCAAGTCTATCTTTTCCCTTGAGTTCCTTTGTATGAATTCCAGAAAATCATTCTCACTAGACTCTCAGACATTTTCTGTGAGACGATGCTGCATAGCCCAGTTCAGGACCGACCAGAAAACTTTACTAGTCAGAGTATAGTCAGCCTGAACACTTTTGTGGAAGGTCAATCTCCGGATAGTTGCTGGCAGCTATCACAGGAAGCATATCAATCAGTTGAAGACATTATAAGTTCAGTAGATGATTGCTCAAGAGATCCAACGTATCATGGAAACTGCTAAGAAACAGCACACCATTGCAAATTTGTAAGAACATGAGACATTATGAAAGGTTATGGTAATCAGGGTTTAGTGGTCGTGGCCCAGCAAATTTGCTGTCACTCATTAAAAATCCCATGATTTTCCAGGAAAAGTTGTATCCTGTATTTAATGCTAAAAGAAGCAGGTGTCAGAGGTGATTTCCACAGCTCTGTGGGCTGATGTTCTGACTCGTCTAGATGATGTTGTGTCATGTGGAAGGCCTTGGGCCCATTCCAGGAAACAGGATTTGCAAGTTAACCTGGTGCAGTGGTACTTAAAACCCTTTACAATTTTCTATATTTCTGCATAAATATGACCTAAACCGTCATCAGATTTTTACCTACATGTCAATAAAGAGAACCAAATTAAACACGAGACCAAAATATTATACTTCATCATTGTTCATCATCATCCAAAATGACATATCTGTGAGAGGTAAAAATGTATAAAACTTTATTATTAGCAGTTAATTTGAAGGGGAAATTAAAGTTAGGTGTTTTTCAGTCAATTGGATGACAGTGATTGTTGGGTGATATTCAGAACCATGTTTGCAGAAGTGTATCATGGTATGATCAAAAAGAATTTCTAACTTCTAAGCAACTGAAGGCCTCTCTCACATTGGCCAATGTTAATGTTCATGAGTCCACCATCAGGAGAACACTGAACAAAGACGCTGTGCGTGGCAGGGTCGCAAGGAGAAAGCCACTGCTCTCCAAACAGAACATTGCTGCCTGTCATGTGGCACATGGACAAGCCAGAAGGCTATTTTTAAAAACATTTTGTGGATTGGTGGAAGCATTTTGTGGATTTGGAAAAGCATTATGTCTGGATAAACAAAAACTCTGTATCCCAGCATAAAATGTTAAGCTATCTATGTCACATGGCAGTGGTAGTATCATGGCTTTTGCCTGTTTTGCTGCATCTTGGCCACGACATCATGCATCCATGGAAAGAACAATAACATTCTGGAATCTGGACAATCTGGGTCATGCAGCAAGACCCTAAGCACACAAGTTGTTTTACCATTGAAGAATAAAGATAATGTTTTGGAATGACCAAGTCAAAGTCCCAACGTTAACCCAGCAGAAATGTTGTGGAAGACGTTCACGTGAAGAAACCCACCAACATCCCAGAGCTGAAGCTGTTCTGTAAAATGGAATGAGTTAATCTTTTCCAAGCTGATATGCAGTTGAGTAGAAGGCCAGTTCCTGGATCCTAATTGAACAATAGATTCATGAATGATTGTTGCTGTACAGTAAAGCAAACTCCGGGCCGGCACAGCTTCACAGTGCGTAGTGCTGTCACCCAACAGCTCGGTGTCTGTGCCGATTTCCTCTGGGTTCTCCAATTTCCTCCCACATTCCAAAGACCCAGTTTGAGTGAGTGTGTGTGTGTGTGTGTGTGTGTCCTGCAATGAATTGGTGTCCTATTTAGGGTTGGTTCCCACCTCACGCCCTATGCCGTCTAAGCTCTGGCTACCTGTGACCCTGAATTTGGTTAATCGTGTATGGAAAGAATCAATTAATGGATGAAGATTGCTGATTCTGATTCTGCAGTTTGCTTTTACAGACACATCTTTTTTATATTTCAAAGAATGTTGTGGCTCAGTGGTTAAGGAACTGGACTGTGGAAAAGAAGGGAGAAACATCCCATAAAAGTCATGAATACTCATAAATCCTGATATTTCTACAAGGTTAAAGATGTAGTGATTTACTACACCTATTAGTGGTGTACTAGTGGTTTATTATTTTCTAATGTAGTTATGGGAGTTTTTTTTTTTTTTAAGTAGAATTTATTTCTTTGCATTGTCTGTTGTCAAACTACTAATTCATGTTTAAAAAAAATTTAAATGGGAAAAAAAATCTACATTTTACACATACGCCTGGTCGGCACCATACGTTAAAGGTAGTGCAAAATTAACTCATGACTAATGAAAATGCAGCTAATGCATTATTAACACGATTACTCTAATTTTTGTCACTTGACCATGTGAGGCACCCATACTTATGGTCTGTGTCTGAACTGGTCCCCTAATTACCATTCGCTACAATCTACATACTATATATAGCACTGTTAGCCTATAGGGAACAGAAATGTAAATTATTTGGGTCACTTCCAATATGGCTTCTCTTGGTCCTGTGTGACAGTGGATTCTGTGTCACACAAACACACAGGAGTCCAGTGAAACCACACTGCTACAGATTGATAGTACTCAACTAAAAGCAGATAAAATACAAAAGATTACTAAGTATGGCCACACACTTGTCGGCATTAAACAGTAAATAAGCATAGCAAGGAATCCTTGTTAAGACCCTTTCACTATTATATATAATATATATATATATATATATATATATATATATATATATATATATATATATATATATATATATATATATATATATATGTATGTATTACATATACAGTGGGGCAAAAAAAGTATTTAGTCAGCCACTCACCAATTATGCAAGTTTTCCTACGTATAAAGATGAGAGAGGTCTGTGATTTGCATCATAGCTACACTCAACTATGAGAGAAAAAATGAGAAAAAAAATCCAGGAAATCACATTGTAAGATTTTTTAAAAATCGAATTGTAAAATCATGGTGGAAAATAAGTATTTGGTCACCCACAAATAAGAAAGATTTCTGGCTCTCACAGACCTGTAACTTCTTCTTTAAGAAGCTCTTCTGTCCTCCACTCGTTACCTGTATTAATGGCATCTGTTTGACCTCGTTATCTGTATAAAAGACTCCCCTGTCCACAGCCTCAAACAGTCAGACTCCAAACTCAACCATGGCCAAGACCAAAGAGCTGTTGAAGGACACCAGGACGAAAATTGTAGACCTGCACCAGGCTGGGAAGAGTGAATCTACAATAGGCAAGCAGGTTGGTGTGAATAAATCAACTGTGGGAGCAATTGTAAGAAAACTTTTTAAGCCAAAACCTCCTTCCATCAGTGAGAGCATTGAAGATGGAACGTGGCTGGGTCTTCTAACATGACAATGATCCCAAACACACCGCTCGGGCAACGAAGGAGTGGCTCCGTAAAAAGCATTTCAAGGTCCTGGAGTGGCCTAGCCAGTCTTCAGACCTCAACCCCATACAAAATGTGTGGAGGGAGTTTTGTGGACTGTGGTAGCCTAGTGGTTAAGGTACTGGACCATGGACCAAAAGGTCCAGGGTTCAAATCCCAATTGCTTGGATCGTAAGACTGTACCAATTGTAAGTCGCTCTGGATAAGGGCGCCTGCTAAATGCTGTAAATGTAAATGAGTTGAAAGTCCGTATTGCCCCAAAACCTCACTGCTCTAGAGGAGATCTGCATGGAGGAATGGGCCAAAGTACCAGCTACAGTGTGTGCGAACCGGGTGAAGACTTACAGGAAATGTTTGACCTCTGCCATTGCCAACAAAGGTATTGAGTTGAACTTTTGTTATTGATCAAATACTTATTTTCCACCATAATTTACAATTAAATTCTTTAAAAATCCTACAATGTGATTTCCTGGATTTTTCTTTTTCTCATTTTCTCTCTCATAGTTGAAGTGTACCTATGATGAAAATTACAGACCTCTCTCATCTTTCTAAGTAGGAGAACTTGCAACAATTGTTTTATATTCCATTGATTATGGGAAACTGGCCAAAAAGGGAATTGTGACTAAAACCAACCAGTGCACCCAGTCACCCATCCATTGTCCTAGATTCTATTTTACATTCCTCTTTGGGTAACACTTCACAGAACCAGATTATGTGAATTCCCCGTTCATTTATGAAGGGGTGCTTACCAAAGTCAAGGCGTTTTGCAGATGTTGCCTTCATTCAGGTTATGACAGGTAATAACAGTGCTCTGTGCACCAAACAGATAGGAAGCATGTAATCTGAGGTTTCCTGATTACAGCTCTGGTCTTATTGGTAGCTGTAGGACGTTTGATGTAGTATGAAATGCATTTTTTCTATTTAAAAACACACATTTCCTCAGACACCCTCAACATGCAGCTTGTGCCGTTGCCTCTAGGTAAAATGGAAGGCCGCTTGCTGTTCTGAATAGCAGCTTCCTTCCTCTGAAAATAGCAGGTGGTTCAAATATTAACTAGAATTACTGCCCTGGTATGCAGCCGTCCAAGTCCATAAATAGATCATATTCAGTCCCCACTACAATTATTGGCACCTCTGGTAAGGACGAGTGAAAAGGGCTCAAAAACCTTTTGGTGAACTTGTTCAATCGCAGACTGAAAAACTGAGAAATTACAACCTTTAATTAATCGGAGTAAATCTAGTCTGAGAAAGAGACTTTCATTAAGAAAGAATTACTATTAACAAAACTACATGTGCCGCAATTATTGGCAATCCTGCGAGTAATTATTTGTATAACCTTTGCCAATGAAACAACGCTTGGAATTTAGACAATTTTCTTTATACAATTTTTCCAGGTCATCCATGGTCCAAGGTCCCCTCTTGTGCACGCTTCTTTTGTACTTTCTCCTGGTAAGATTGCCAAATATTCTGTTGGCATGAAGGTGGCATGTGATGGCTGGTATCAGTAGTAGTTGGTGACATTTTTGGATGCATCTTTTGCCATTATATGTGCGTGGGGGCAAACTGTGCATTGGCTCCTCATCCAGGCAATGTTTGTCGCAGCACCAGCTGATTGGAATGTTTTAATTATTGCCCTGTAGATATGTAGCTACTTTCTATAGCCATTCCCCGGCTTTCTGACAGGTGTTGTGTCAACACACTCACATTTTTCTCTTTTTTTCAGTAGGAGATTAAGCTAATATATACCCAAAAGCAAATTTCATATTACTCATCTTTCACAGGAGTGATTATATACCTTGGTCAACACAAAGTCCTGTTTAATCAGTTTCAGCTTTTCTTATGTGTGAATCAAATGTTCAGTGTTGGATTACATGAAGGGTGTGTATGGTGGTTTTTTTAATGCTGTGTTGACATTTATCTGTGTGCGCCGATACTCCATTATTAATGACTCACTGTCATTAATATGTAATATCCTATCCCATGTGTACCTAAACCTTGAACTCATCGGATGCATGCATTGCACACACATGTACAATATGTACAATAACACAAGCACTAACGCAAGCTCTGGGTGCACAAACACATCATGTGATTTTACCTTTAAACTGCGCAACATATTTTGTTAATATGCCTTTATTTATATCTAGTACAGATAAAGGTAATGGCGCGATATACAAGCCAAAATGATTCAATCTGTGCACGTATCAAGTACCTTATGTGGAAGCAATTTTGTAAAGTATGTACATGACTGGAAGGCAGGTACTAATCTATGGGAGCTATGAACAGCCATGCATTCACATTGCATGTGTGGTTTTTCTGTCATACTGTGACAAATTTATCGTGGCATAACAGATGTTCTTTATTTAGGATCCCGAGATAACTGAAAGAAACCTGTAAGCTTTCCGGTGATAACAATTAGGTAATGGTTTCTATTGGACGTCATACTGAAATCTCTTAGAAAAATACTTACGAACAATCCTCAGGTTCAGGAAAGCAAATAAACGCACAGGAGTCTGATTTTATAAAGCAGCACTCGACCATAAGTCCTGTTCAGACTGGATAAGTTTGTGCATATTCCACATCTCCTCAATGCACGACAAGCAATTTTCTAGTGGGTCTAGATTTTCTGTAAATCTGTATGTTTGTGTCTGATACATAAGAATATATTGTGCACATTTCAATACAAAGTAGTGCTATGTACCTGTACATGCCATTAAATTCCCTACCTGTATTTCCCATATAAATGAGAATGGAGTTAATCTAATGCTCAGCCAGTTATACAGTATAGTGACTCTTCTACAGTCTCCAGTTATATATTCGTGGGTGTCTCTGACAAGTGCTAAAGACCTACAACAAGTTGCACTGGTCAAAAACCACTATTTTTTTTTTATTCAAATCCTTATTTGCCTATAAAATTATGGAGATGCGCATCTAGTCCAGCAGGGTGAAAAACAGAAGGCAATTCTGCCTATCAATTACCCACAGCAGTAGGGACAAAAGTACAAACACGGAAATAAAATTAGAGAGTAGTTCCTATTTAAAGGTTACATTACTCCAGAAACCCTAGTATATTTAGTTTGTCGAGAGAGGGGTACAGAAAATGAGTTCATATGAGAAGTGGGCCTTTAAGAAACAATGGTGCGATAAGATGATTGGTTATGAGAATACATACATTATAACTCCAGTGCTACTGACATCTACTAATTCGCCCAATAGTCCAGCTGTGCTACCTGTCTCCATATTCACAATGAAATGGAACTTGATACTCTTTTTCTATCTGTAGATGGATATAGCCTCAAAACATTGTGTTTTAAAGGCGGCAGCTCCTCCAAAGGTCAGCGTATGTTTTTAATGTAATGCCAGTTCCATAATGCAAATTTTTTACTTCCCCCAGGGGTTTTCCTCTAGACCCATCTAGTCAAAGCTTAGCTCCCCTATTCATAACTCTCTAGTGACAGCCTTGTCCACTGCAACTAACTAGTAATTAAGCAAATGAGAGAAGCAAATGTAAGAACAGTGGATTTGGGTTTCCTACATTGTGTTCTCACTCTATTCCTCATATTACAGACCAAGGCAGACTCGAAATGTGTTAATTCGCCAGTTTCAGACTCATTTTTACTCATTTAATATGTGGGTCATGAGGAGTAAGTGTGAAAGCCATGCCAGGCTCACACGGCCAGATTAGGGCTTTCTGAAATCTGGCCTGCTTTGCACATGTGCTCAAATCAACAGCCAATCCCATTAGGCGTGACAGACATGCTCGGTTGGTGTTGACTCCAACAGACACAGCAGTATAGGGGGAACAGAGGGAAAGCATCTGTCTGTCATTAGAAGCAGTGCAGGCGATAATGATGATTAGGGTAATCATTAATGCAATTAAGGAAGACCTCATACTGTACAATTGTACAGACCTACAGTCCCAGATCACAATATTACGAAGATAACATGATTTAAGAGCCCAGTGAACAGAGAATGCGCAAGAAAACTAGGTCATCGCCTGTAAGCTGTCTGTAAAAAAGGCATTTAAAATTCCAGGGACTTTGAGGAAAATCATATAATTAAAGATGTTAAAACTGTATAATAAGGTATGAAGCTTTTTGGCTATTGTCACATTTTTTAAAGATGAAATTAGACTGTGGCAAGCAATAATGGATTTCCACTGTGGAGGGGAAAAACTAAACATAAACAGGCAAACAAAACATGGATCATGAGCTCCGCAGTGTGCAAACCATTCCAAAAGCATCAGGAAAAAATAAGTTTCTTTACCAGATGTATGTGGATGAAAACAGCATCTCATGCTTTCATCAGTAATGAACTGGGTTTTCTCCCCCCACAAATAGTCTGGCTTCATTTGGAAGCAACACTCTAATAAACATGCTGATAGTGTCAGACAGGTCAATGCCTTTGACCTACTTAAAGTGTCACTCACTGCAGCTTGCCAAAACCACTCACATCAAAAGCTAATAGCTAAAACGCATGGTACGTTTCCCTCCAGATCATAAAGTGTAGCTCGCTACCTTTTTAATGGAATGTATATCAGTTATGGAAGAGCTGCGGCTCTTGCATTTGTGGGTATTTATCCATTCAAGCAAATACGTTTAATGAAAGACTGTGCCTCATATTTATTTGAAACAATTGCAATTGAAACGATTTAAATCAGTCTTTCCTGTCGTTTTTGGGTTTATAATATGCTTCCCATTATACTGTACATTCTTGTATTAAGGTCGCCCCCTGGTGGTCACTCCAGGACCATTGTAATAATGGTAACGTCCGTTCAGCAACTCCATGAACCCCTAAACTTAAAAGAAAGAAAGAATAGTTGTAAGCTTTTCTAAAACTGATTATTCCAATGATATCACTATCTGACCTTTAAAATTATGAGGCAATCACAGCCAGTATTTTGATTATCAATAAGGAATGATGAAGCTACTGATAAATCCTGAAGGTGTTAGCTACTCTGCTAGCTCTGGCTCTTGTCCATGTGCTCTTTCAACGTTTGCCTACCATAAACAACCTGCTATCTGCTGTTTGTACTGTTTACTAGCATTTGAGAGATGGCATTCTATCTGAGTACGAACATTAATTGCAATAGAACGGTTATTACAGTACATTTTATAACCATACACATATTGCTAAGAATATATGTAAATATATATGTAAGGTTTCAAATTCTGACATTCGTCTGATACTATCTGCTATCATGCTGTTACTATTTATACACTCACTGAGCACTTTATTAGAAACAGCTGTATACCTACCTTTTCATGTCATTACACTGGACCTAAAGCATATTTTGGTTCTTTTGGTTTTTCAGTTAAAAGTTGCCGTTTCTATAAAAAGCAGTTAAAGGAGTGAGGACGGTCCTCACGATTTTTGTGTCGCTGTAAGGACATTTGGTCCTCACAAGGCACACACACCAGTTTCATTAAGCTATGTGTTGGAACTCCCCAAGCTCTTTCTTCAAGTTGAGAGTATTATGAACCCATCACCTTGTTTCTTTCATGGAACTCCTTCTACTCTGAAGCAGTAAATCTAGTAGAACTCCCCTCCAGTGTTTCTTATTCGCACTACAATACTGCTAGCCAAGGCTAACCGCACTGACTGTGTCATCAGACTTCCTTGCCCTGCCTATTTTGCAGAGCGTGGCAAATTGTAAATGTCTGCTGTGACCACCGCTTAACTCTGTACAATTGTGCTGAGCAAAGGTGCAATTGTGCTGCACCTTCAGGCAAATGGTCTACAACAGCAGAAGACAACATCAGAGTCCACTTCTGTCAGCAAAGAACAGAAAAGAGGCTCACCAAATTGGAACATTTTACAGACTGGGAAAAATGACGAATCTCACTGTTGAGTCACACAGATGGCCAGGTCTGGATTTGGTGCCAGCAGCATGAATCCATGGTCCCAACTTGCCTTGTGTCAATAGTCCAGGCTGGTGGGGGATTTGATATGGTCTGGGGAATGTTTTAATGGAACACCCATTAATACAATCAATCGTCGCTTGAATTCCTCAGCCCATCTGATTAGCGTTGCTGTCCATGTGCATCCCTTCATGGCCACAACTTACCCGCCTTTTAATGCCTACTTCCAGCATGTCTCAAACTGGTATCATGACAGTGAGTTCAGTGGCGTTCTCAGTCACCGAACCTGGATCCAACAGAACACCTTTAGTGTTGGGGACTTCAGCAAGAGTGTGATGTCAACATGTAGCAGAAACTCTCCGCGGTATCAGTACGATATTTATGATAAAGTGCTCAGTTAATGGATAATCATAATCACAAAGATTCTTTATAGCTCACCTATTGTCCTTGGATCTATTGAAGTTGTATTTTGTTGTATCCTGCTAGTAGAAATGACTGCCATATGAACGAATGCAAATGTTCATTGCAAATCTGAGTAATGAACTGATGCCACAAATACATTCCACATCCAGACTCAGCCTGCCTGGTATAAATAAAAGCTTAATGCCACTGTGAGGCACAAGTGCTAGTCTTTATGGTAGCTTTATTAGATCACTTGTAAAGCTTATTAAATCCAGACTTACTCAGCACCAACCTTCTAATATATGGCAACATGTGGCACATAGCTCACAGCTGCACCATTATACGCTTGCCTACACACATGCTGGGGTCTGCTGGCTTTGAAGTTTTCCAGAAATGTGTACTACATGTGTAAAACATCATCCAACACGCACTTGTTTACTTTCTGTGCATAAAAATCGTATTCAGTAGTCTGTATCAC
>JAJAGP010002492.1:0-46761 GCA_025084515.1 Ancistrus triradiatus | reverse complement strand
AAGTAACAAACCACAATGTTACAGAGCTGGGCCACCGAGTGCCGAGGTGCATAATGCATGAAAGGCATTAATGCTCTGCTCACTCGATCATTGGTACAGAATTTTCTGTTCCAGCATGACTGTGTCCCAGTGCACAAAGCATGGTCCATAAAGACATGCGTTTGGTGTGGAAGAACTTGACTTTCCCACACAGAACCCTGATCTCAATCACAATGAAGATCTTTGGGATGAACAATGGAGGCCATCTCATCCAACATCAGTGTCTGAAATCACAAAAGCTATCATAGCAAAGGTGTGATGAACTCCATATTAACGCCTATGAATTTAGAATGGGATGTCATAACAGCTGTAAAATTTAGGTGTCCCAATACTTTTGTCCATATAGTGTATTACAAGTCACTGTGACAAAACAAGAGAGGGATAGGGCCAATAGGTGATGATTAAAATAAAGTTGGATTTGAAAACTGTCCCATCCCAAAAGTTCAAGTTCAAGGCCATCCACAATAATCAGGTACAACCAAACATCTGAATGCCACCTTAGGACATGCATTACTTCAGCTCATTAGGAAACGAAAGGTGTACTACCCCAGTCTTGTTCAGTTTACACTGGCGGCCTGTTAAATCCTGCTTAATGAGGTATAGAGCCCTACATGGTTTAGCCCAGGCATATCTTCCTGATCTCCTAAAGCCGTACAAACCCACCCTGAGCACATTGTTCTTTTATAATACAGAGATGCTGGTCTTAAAATGAAAACTGCTATTTATTATTAATAAACTCTCTCTTATACGACCTCTCCCAGATAGCTGCCTGGCTCTTCTGGATTTCACTGATGCCGTTCCCTTTTTGCTCCACCTAAAAAGGATGGAAACCCTGGAGTCGGAGCTGACGTGCCCAATCTGTCTGGAGCTGTTCGAGGATCCACTGCTGCTGCCCTGTGCCCATAGCCTGTGCTTCAATTGTGCTCGCCGCATTCTGGTCTCACACTGCACATCCGGTGATCCGTCCGACGCCATCTGTGCCTTCCAGTGCCCCACGTGCCGTTATGCCATCTCGCTGAGTCCGCAGCGTGGCCTGGACGCACTCAAGCGCAACATCACCCTCCAGAACATAATCGACCGAGTCCAAAGGGCATCGTCCTCAGCTACTCTTCTTCTGCCCAGCAGTGGGCACAGCTCACCAAGTGATAGCTCTCTAGGTGCCATGACTGCCACTGCCCCCACCTCACCTACCGAGATGGTGCAGTGCCAGTTCTGTGAGCAAGAGCCACCCCAATGCGCCGTGAAGACCTGCGTTACCTGCGAGGTGTCATACTGTGAGGAATGCCTGCGTGCCACCCACCCCAATAAGAAGCCTTTCACGGGTCACCGCCTGATTGAGCCCTTGCCTGACTCGCACCTCCGAGGGTTGCAGTGCCTTGAACACGAGGAAGAGAAAGTGAACATGTACTGTGTCACAGATGAGCAGCTCATCTGCTCCCTCTGCAAACTGGTAGGACGTCACCGCGACCACCAGGTGGCGGCACTGAGTGAGCGTTATGAGAAACTAAAGGTACGTTGAACCATTTGTACTAGAAAATTCAAAGAAATATTTAAAAAAACAATTCAATGGGTCGTACATTTATTTTCACTTTTATTTCATCGCATTCTGTAATTTCAACCCTGCAACACGTTCCAGAAAAATTGGGACGGGGCAGAAATGAAGTTCACCAGGCAAAGCATGAAATATCTTGGGTTCACAATGTTTGTAATGAAATAACAGTCAAATTAAGTCTAAGGAACACATTTTTTATTTGCATTTTCCATACCGTCCCAGCCTTTTCTGTTTCGGGGTTGAATAAGTGTTCCATCTGGATACATGGCAAGGAAAGACAACGCATGAAAAAGTGTTTAATATAGAATTTATATCTTCTTACTGTATGATTATGATGTATGAAATTTTATCAGCAAATATGATACTTTTATAGAAGAAGTCACCTTTTAAGTAAAATAGGTAAAAGCTGATAGATCATGATTGGCCATAAAGTTTTATAATAACTTTATAATAATCAGTATTATAATGAATGTGGTCACATGGTTTTTGTGTCAAAAATATTTTACATATGACACTGGTGCAACTACACATGCCTACAGAATGTTATTGTTGACCAATATCAGGAATGATTTGCTGCATGAACCTCTTTTGGGATGTTAGCAGTGCGTAGACATGGGATTTATATAATAATTCCCAACCAGACTAGAAATGGTTTCAAAGAGGCTGCTGTGTTATTTGCAGTCTGCTGGGAGTCAGGATGGCGTACGGCCGCCTTATTTTTGTGCTGGTAGTGTTGCCTGCTAGCTTGCAAGTAATCAACTGGGAGTTGCCAAGCAAGGCAGACTGCTGAACAATCTCACCATGTACAAAACTCTCTATATGCAGGATATTTTTTCACATTTTCTCCCACCTTGTCTGGGTTAGGGTCGCAAGGGTCTGGTTCCCAGGTTTAAACTCATCCTGAATAGTATCCCCTTCATTAGTCACAGCCAATTATGCTTTAGTTTGATCCCTGACCTGGCTGGATGTCACCACAACGACTTGATTTGCTAGCTCTAAAAGGATTTAGTAATAGTAAATTGAATTCATGAAAATGAAAAAACCTGATATGTCATGGATACGTTGCTAATTGCATATTACTATGTATGTATGTGGATGGCTCAGTGGTTGTGACTAAAAATCGTAAGGTTGTGAGCTTAACCCCTGACTGTGCTAATCTTCAGCTGTTGTGCTCTTGAGCAAGGAACTTAACCACTAACTGGTCATTTCAAATATTACGTTACTCTGGATATGGGTGTCTGCTACATGCTTTAAATGTAACTTTACCCCAATAGAAGACTTTTTCTATCTCCCAACTCCACAAAAACTATTTAACAGCAAGGAAGTCTGTTTCAAGGTGGAGGATTCATGACTAGTTTTTCATCAGCTGGTATTTTAAGGAACATACATAAGTTGGAAATGCATAGAATCAGTTCTATCAAGAATTCTTGATAGTCAGTCATTTTAGTGTTCATTCAGTGTATCTGCCTGTTCCAAATGAATTGCTGGGGTCAAAATTGGTGCGAAAGTATTCAAACATTATTATAGCTTGGCAGAGGTGGGATTTGAACCCTGGACCTTATGGTTCATTGTCCAGTACCTTAACCTCTAGGCTATATGCAGAAAGTTTTTTTGTTGTGCTACCATGCTGCATGCATTCAGTGAGCATGCACAGTAGGCTATCCAACTCGTTATGCTTGAGATGGAAACAAGTTCTTCTCCCTAACTGATGCAGTGAGTAGCTTCTCATTTGTTAAACAACCGTGTCGAAAGACACATCCTGTGGTCATGGAAAAGATGTTCATCTGTTTCAGAAGGGTCAAATTATTGGCCTGCATCAAGCAGAGAAAACATCTAAGGAGATTGCTGAAACGACTAAAATTGGGTTTAGAGCTGTCCAATGCATTATTAAAAAGTGGAAGGACAGTGGGGAAACATCACTTTCAAGGAAGGAATGTGGTCGGAAAAAAAATCTTGAATGATCGTGATCAGCGATCACTTAAATGTTTGAAATCAAATCGTAGAAAAACAACAGTTGAACTCAGGGATAAGTTTAATAGTTAGAGTAAGAGCATTTCCACACACAATGTGAAGGGAACTTGAGGGACTGGGACTTAACAGCTGTGTAGCCTTAAGAAAACCACTTTTCAGTGAGGCTACCTGGCAAAAACACCTTCACTTTGCTAGGGAGCATAAAGATTGGAGCAATGGAAGAAATTTATGTGGCCTGATGAGTCCAGATTTACCCTGTTCCAGAGTGATCAGTGTAAGAAGAGAGGCAGCTGAAGTGATCACCCATCATGCCTAGTGCCTACCATACCAGCCTGTGGGGGCGGTGTTATGATATGGGGTTGCTGCAGTGGGTCAGGTCTAGGTTCAGTAATGTTATGTGCCCAAAGAATGAGGTCAGCTGATACCTGAACATGCTGAACCACCAGGTTATTCCATCAATGGATTTTTCTTCCCTGATGGTACGGGCATATTCCAAGAGGACAATGCCAGGATTCATCGGGCTCAAATTGTGAAAGGGTGGCTCAGGGAGCATGAGACATCATTTTCACACATGGATTGGCCACCACAAAGTCCAGAATCTTTGAGATGTGCTGGAGAAGACTTTGGGCAGTGGTCCAAATCATCCATCATCAATACAAGATCTTGAAAAAATGAATGCAAGTCTGGACTAAATGTTGTGACGTTGCAGAAGCTTGTGGAAATGATGCCACAGCAAATGCGTGACAAAATATTAGTGTGTGTGACCTTTTTCTTGACCAGACAGTGTAGTTAAAATAACAATTAAGATATTATCATGGACGATGCATATTGTACAGCCCTTATACATAGTGTAATCTCAAGCTGTAAGCGAGACAGCACACAAATGTTGAGATTCATACAGTGGTTTAACGCAATACTTTTTAAATGGTAGAACATATGTTGTTAAGCTGGATGTGTTGATGCATGCAAGTGTATTATATTTTAAATTACACGAATTACTGATTACCTAGCAGATGACTTAAGTTAGTCTGTTATTTACACTGTTATTTCCATTGATAGAGAGATGACAGACAGATCCAAGTGTAGTTTTCCATATAAGAAGCGTACCTAGCTTGTTTTAATTCCAGTGGCCCACTCTAACAGCATGGTTCAGTGTAGCCAGTATCACACTCCCTGGTATAGCTCTGGCTTTATTTCATTGAAACATGCAGCCTTAACATGGCAACTACAATATCACTCGAGACACCTATTATCTCATGTCAAAAAAATCTCACATAGAAAGGTGGAGTTTACTGCCATTATTGTCTGGTTTGAATTTTTAATGTACAAAACAGGTGTCATGTAGAACCTGTACACAGCTGCATAATGTATTAACTGATTAACTGATGACTTACATTTTTTGAGGCTGTAAAGATTTTATTTCACTATGACTATGTCCTAGTTCAAGTCAAACAGACAGCCTTTAATCTCGTCTGGCGTTAGGCCAAGAGAACTGACATTAACAGATATAAATCTCCTGTACAATAACAACACAGGACTCCTGTGAACTACGAGCTAAGCTAGGAAAGTAAGTAAATATCTTCTTCCTCACCGACTTCACTAAAACATGGACATGTATTTTCTAGTATAACAAAAACAACTTTCTACGAACTTCTCCTGCTCTGTGGCTTGGCTGTGATATTTTACTCGTGTTGTTAGGCACAACAGTAAGTCATTAATTGCAAGGCCAAAGGTTTAAATTAGACCTACCACCCACACACAAAGTAATAGCTTCAGTGTTTCAAGATAAACAGTTCTATTGCCAAGCATGCTTAATTGAGCATAGGTTTGTTATTGGACAACCCTAATGGGAAATTAACTTCCTCTTTTTAACCTCCACTCTTACATTTCTAAATTGGGTTGGGCTTACAGTAAAGTAGCTGAAGTTAGTGCTGACACAGTGCCTCCAAGTCAAGACATGCACCGAGGTTATTAGCTCTACTGTTATAACAGCTGTTCTTGGATAACTTAAAATAGTCATTACATTAATGACATTTAATATTCCAAAGCTATAACTAAGCAATTTCACAATACCAAATTGGGTAATAGAAAAATATTTGTCTCAAAAGTCTCATAACCAGGCATTCATATGAATTTGCACAAGGAACCTTGCATAATATTTTTCAGGGTTGAGAGCTGAGTCAGTTTAAACCAAGATACTGGCTGTGCTGAATGTACTGGCTACAAAGTTAAAATCCTAACCTGGCATATTTTTATTAAAGGGGCTATGAAAAAAATGGGTAAAACCAAGATTCTATAATAGGCAATTTTTTTTTATTTTAATGAAACGACGATTTTTTATGAAGAAAGTTTTAGTTGGACCATTGTAATTGTACACAATTTTGTGTGTGTGTATCTCTCTCTCTCTCTATATCTCTCTCTCTCTCTCTCTCTATATATATATATATATATATATCTATATATATATATTATATATATATATATATATATAAAACCTAACTTACCAAGATGGAGTTGTTTATATTTTGTGAAGTACAGTCTGGCAAAAAAGTATTTAGTCAGCCACTGATTGTGCAAGTTTCTCCTACTTACAAAGTTGAGAGGGGGCTGTAATTTTCATTCATAGGTACACTTCAACTATGAGAGACACAATGAGAAAAAAAATCCAGGAAATCACATTTGAGGAATTTTTTTTAAGTATTTAATTGTAAATTATGGTGGAAATAAGTATTTTGGTCACCCACAAACAAACAAGATTTTCTTTCTGTAACTTCTTCTTTAAGAAGCTCTTCTGTCCTCCACTCGTTACCTTTTATTAATGGCACCTGTTTATCTGTATTAAGACACACCTGTCCACAGCCTCAAACAGTCAGACTCCAAACTCAACCATGGCCAAGACCAAAGAGCTGTCGAAGGACACCAGGACGAAAATTGTAGACCTGCAGCAGGCTGGGAAGACTGAATCTACAATAGGCAAGCAGCTTGGTGTGAATAAATCACTGTGGGAGCCAATTGTAAGACACACAAGATCATTGATAATCTCCCTTGATCTGGGGCTCCATGCAAGATTCTCATCTCATGGGGTCAAAATGATCATGAGAACGGTGAGCAAAAATCCCAGAACCTACACGGAGGGACCTGATGAATGACCTGCAGAGAGCTGGGACCAAAGTAAAAGGCTACCATCAGTAACACACTACGCCGAGAGGGACTCAGATCCTGCAGTGCCAGGCGTTCCCCCTGCTTAAGCCAGTTATATGTCCAGGCCCGTCTGAAGTTTTGCCAGAGAGCATATGGATGATCCAGAAGAGGATTGGGAGAATATCATGTGGTCAGATGAAACCAAAATAGAACTTTTTGGTAAAAACTCAACTCGCCGTGTTTGGAGGAAGAAGAATTCTGAGTTGCATCCAAGAACACCATACCTACTGTGAAGCATGGGGGTGGAGACATCATGTTTTGGGGCTGTTTTTCTGCAAAGGGGACAGGACGACTGATTCGTGCTAAGCGAAGAATGAACTGGGGCCATGTATGGTGAGATTTTGAGCCACAACCTCCTTCCATCAGTGAGAGCATTGTGAAGATGGAACGTGGCTGGGTCTTTCCAGCATGACAATGATCCCAAACACACCGCTTGGGCAACGAAGGAGTGGTTCCGTATAAAAAGCATTTCAAGGTCCTGGAGTGGCCTAGCCAGTCTCCAGACCTCAACCCCATAGAACATTTGTGGAGGGAGTTGAAAGTCCAGTGTTGCCCCAAAACATCACTGCTCTAGAGGAGATCTGCATGGAGGAATGGGCTAAAATACCAGCTACAGTGTGTGCCAACCTGGTGAAGACTTACAGGAAACGTTTGACCTCTGTCATTGCCAACAAAGGTTATACCAAATACTTATTTTCCACCATGATTTACCATTAAATTCTTTAAAAATCCTACAATGTGATTTTTTTTTCTCATTTTGTCTCTCATAGTTGAAGTGTACCTATGATGGAAATTACAGACCTCTCTCATCATTCTAAGTAGGAGAACTTGCATAATCAGTGGCTGATTAAATGGAGTTGTTGGAATTCAGTGGAGTTGAAGGAGTTGTTGGAATTCAAATTAAACTTTATATTTGTGAATGTAATGATGATATGATATGTAAGTGATTACAATATTAGAGTAATCACTTAAGGGTATTAGGGTACATTTATTGGGGAAAACTGTACAATCAAAAGGGTCTAATACCCTGTTGGGCAGCCTCTAGTCTGGATACAAGATGAGATACAGATGACAAACAGTTCTGTATGTTATCCTGTAGCACATTTGCCCACAGATGTTGCAGCTGGGTTTGTAGACCCTGCACCATTGTAGTCTTCTGAAGCTGGGGTCCCAGCTGGTCCTGTAAATGCTCGATTGGTGATCAATCTGGTGACCTGGCAGGCCAATGAAGTGTTGCAATCTGGCAGAGACATTCATGGGAAACCTTTGCTGTGTGTGGGTGAGCAATATCCTGCTAGAAAATGTCGCTGAATTGTTAGTGTCCCTCATAGCACTACTAGGGGTGACCAACTGTCATATGCAGACATGGCTCCCCAGATCATCAGACCAGCAGTTGGGGCAGTGTGGCTCCACAGCAAAGGCAGGACTGATGCGCTCACCACGAGGCCTCCATACTCAAATTTGACTGTCGGCAGATCCCAAACAGATTAGTTGCTAAAGACGATAAGGTTCCATCTGTAGCAGTTCAGGTTGCTTGTTCATGACACCACTCCAAACAAAGGCGATGGTGGTTGGCTGTCAGTGGCGGGACATGTAATGGGCACTGTGACAATAAATTCCTTCTCCTAAGCATCTGGAAATGGTCTGGGCAGAGCCAGAGGTGTGTAGTGAAGGTTCCACCCGTGTCTGGCATTTTGTTCTTGTTGGAAAATTAAACAATCCGGTCAGCTGGTCGTGTGTTCGCCACGTGTGCGTGCCCTCATGAAACCACAGCTCCCAACACCTCCTAACAGCTAGAATGGCCTAGATGGTGGGCAGTTCATCAAACCAACCACCCTGCTTCTCTCAATTCAATGATCTGCCCCATCTCTAAGACTGTCAGCTGGGCAAAATGAAGTACTTTTACACCCTCTTGTGGCAAGACTCAGTGTCTAGACCACACCTGTAATCATTTACACATCTGCCTGAGACGTAACTGTATTTGCAGCAATCCGACAAGGGAGTGTTATTTTTATTTTGTCAGTATATATACTCTCCATCTTTTGGACCGTCTATCTATCTCTCCATCAGCCTGCCTGTCCATCTATCTATCCATCCATCTATCTTTCTATTTATTGTAATCAGAAATACACTTACTAAAATAGAACACAACTGCGTCCAAAACTATGACCTTCTTAATACAGAACACATGACCATCTTCCTTTTTGTGACGATAACTATATACAAAGTGTCCCTACAAACAATTGTCCTTGCCTTGGTTTGATCTTATTACAATGCTGTGGAGGGGAGTAAACCTAAAGGAAGTGGCCAAAAATAGGAAGGTCTGCTCTTGGTGGACTCATGGTCTATTTTACTGATGTATCAGAGCTCATTGTGCCTTGTTTATTTTAGCTTTTATATCTGCACATTAGGTTATCCCTACCAGTGACTGTTCTTGGCTTGGGAGTTTTAATGTGCATAGGGCGGTGGAAAAGCAAAGTAGATATGATGGAAAATTCAAATTGCAGCACAGATCCAGGTTTCCTTCCAAAGGAGCACACACACATGCACAACCTGTGCAAGCAGTTTCCTATCCTTCTCTTATGTTTATGATTTTGAGAAGGTTTTCTATTCATCTGATATCTAGGCATTGTGAGGTGACAATTTGTCATTACTTTTATCATCATACATGACTGTCTCTCTCTCCTCTCTCTCTCTCTCTCTCTCTCTCTCTCTCTCTCTCTCTCTCTCTCTCTCGGACGTAGTGGGTGCTGAGTGTTGCCCACAGCTGCTTGACTCAATCACTAAACATAATCAACATGTTTATCACTGAGAAAGCCAGCTGGGCAGTACTAGGACTGCAGATACAAAATGCAGCACACCACATGGCACTCATTTTCACAATGGACAAAAATGGGTAGACCTGGTCGGAAATGAGAGATTCAACCCAGTGCCTTTTTGCAAACAGAAAAAAAGGGACCACCTAGAGTGTTAAAAGGAACTCAAACAGAAGGCAAACGATTAAAGCATGGCTAAGGGCAAACACACGGTTTGAAGTAAAGACAAGCTACAGGCATTTAATCCATGTCTTTTTACTGACAAACAGAAGCAACTGAACAACTACAACAAAACAAGTGTGGCTAAACGAAAGCCGCTTTAAGACTTGACATTAGTTAGATTTGCCTTACAAACGGGTTTTATATTCTGTGTAGTTGACATATTAGCAGATCTATTAACACAATCTGAGAAGCTGGGGGTTAATGGCTTGACTCAAGGGCCTGACAGTGGCAGGAAACATTGTGGTTAGAAGGCCAGTACATTAAGCACTGAGTGAGTTTACATGCACTGAATAATCTGATCATAAGCAGATTGCTGTAGTTATCTGAGGGTCATGTAAACAGCACACTCTTGTTTCTTAGATCTTTAGATCATAGTTTTTAGATTTCTTAAAGTCCAGAAATCCAATTAAGAAATCTGAAAGAGAGCTGGATTTTATTTCAGTAGTCGGATTTCTCAACACACGGCCCCCCCATCTCTCATGGCTACCATTTCACATTTGGAGAGACTCTGAGATGCAATATAATGGTCTTTCTCAAAAAATTAGCATATTGTGATAAAGTTAATTCTTTTCCGTAATGTAATGATAAAAATTAAACTTTCATATATTTTAGATTCATTGCACACCAACTGAAATATTTCAAGTCTTTTATTGTTTTAATACTGATGATTTTGCATACAGCTCATGAAACCCAAAATCTCACAAAATTAGCATATCATGAAAATTTTCTCTAAACTATTAACCTAATCATCTGAATCAACGAATTAACTCTAAAACACCTGCAAAAGATTCCTGAGGCTTTTGAAAACTCCCAGCCTGGTTCATTACTCAAAACCGCAATCATGGGTAAGACTGCCCGACCTGACTGCTGTCCAGAAGGCCATCATTGACACTATCAAGCAAGAAATTTCTGAACGAATAGGCTGTTCCCAGAGTGCTGTATCAAGGCACCTCAGTGGGAAGTCTGTGGGAAGGAAAAGTGTGGCAGAAAACGCCGCACAACGAGAAGAGGTGACCGGACCCTGAGGAGGATTGTGGAGAAGGGCCGATTCCAGAGCCACCGTGCACAGGAAATGGGCTACAGGTGCCGCATTCCCCAGGTCAAGCCACTTTTGAACCAGAAACGGCGGCAGAAGCGCCTAACCTGGGCTACAGAGAAGCAGCACTGGACTGTTGCTCAGTGGTCCAAAGTACTTCTTTCGGATGAAAGCAAATTTTTTGCATGTCATTCGGAAATCAAGGTGCCAGAGTCTGGAGGAAGACTGGGGAGAAGGAAATGCCAAAATGTCTGAAGTCCAGTGTCAAGTACCCACAGTCAGTGATGGTCTGGGGTGCCATGTCAGCTGCTGGTGTTGGTCCACTGTGTTTTATCAAGGGCGGGGTCAATGCATATCTAGCTATCAGGAGATTTTGGAGCACTTCATGCTTCCATCAGCTGAAGAGCTTTATGGAGATGAAGAGTTCATTTTTCAGCACGACCTGGCACCTGCTCACAGTGCCAAAACCACTGGTAAATGGTTTACTGACCATGGTATTACTGTGCTCAATTGGCCTGCCAACTCTCCTGACCTGAACCCGATAGAGAATCTGTGGGATATTGTGAAGAGAAAGTTGAGAGACGCAAGACCCAACACTCTGGATGAGCTTAAAGCCGCTATCGAAGCATCCTGGGCCTCCATAACACCTCAGCAGTGCCACAAGGCTGATTGTCTCCATGCCACGCCGCATTGAAGCAGTCATTTCTGCAAAAGGATTCCCGACCAAGTATTGAGTGCATAAATGAACATAATAATCTGAAGGTTGACTTTTTTTGTATTAAAAACACTTTTCTTTTATTGGTCGGATGAAATATGCTAATTTTGTGAGATTTTTGGGTTTTCATGAGCTGTATGCCAAAATCATCAGTATTAAACAATAAAAGACTTGAAATATTTCAGTTGGTGTGCAATGAATCTACAATATATGAAAGTTTAATTTTTATCATTACATTACGGAAAAGAATTAACTTTATCACTTTTTGAGAAGGACCAGTATATGATCGGCAAATTGAAGAATTTCCATATTTCATTATTAACGATCTGATTAATCAAGAGGAGTACACTGGTCGATCGGATTACTGACAAAATCTGGTTTTCTGCTGTTATCAGATTATCAAGTCCATGTGAGTCACTACCTTCCACTAGAAGTGACATCAACCGGTGACATCAGTGGATTTGGATAACCCTAATCCTAAATCTAACGAAAGGGGAAACAACTACCACTACTATTACATATGTACATATTATGCTGAACTTCACATGTCTTTGGACTGTGGGAGGAAACCGGAGCACCCGGAGTAAATCCACACAGACACGGGCAGGACGTACAGACTCCACACAGAAAGGACCCAGGCGACTCCACCTGGGATCGAACCCAGGACCTTCTGGCTTCTACCCACCGAGTCACTGTGCTTCCCCTCTTTACAGTTCATGATACTAATCATCTATACATGTAACGGGGACAGAAATGGCACCCCATTCGGTGGAAACTGGTGTAGAAACTAGTGGAGCTGAGCACTGGTGTTATGAAGACCTGCTCACAGTGTTGTAATTCATGCTATATGTGTTAGATGCTACAGGATGTAGCCAAGGTGAGGACTCAAGGTAAGGGAGCCATGTTCACCACTCATGTTCTTCCTCCCCAAACATCAATAAACCCATTTCTTTATCAATAACTCATGTTATGAATGGGAGATTTAGCTAGAACAGGAAGAGTCCATGACAGGACGGAAGTATGTAATTCTTTAGAAAGCCATTGTGTGCTTTGCTTTTGCACATGGTGACCAATGAGCAGGTGCTTCTGCAAACTGTTGTTCTGAAGTGTTTTAGTAACTCAGTAGTGAGTGTTGCAAACAAGGAGAATCACATTTATGCGTGACAACGGAGCTGTTGCTCCAAGAAGTTAATACCTTTAGGGTTCACTGCCAACCTGCCACTGTTGGATCCTTAAGCAAGACCCTTAAACCACAATTGCTTGGACTGGAAGAACGCATCAGTACCAAAAAAACCAAGGTACCAGTATATATGTAATCTATTCGTGGCCTAAGACTTTTGCACAGGACTGTATATCAGCTCATAAACATTTGATCTGACCATCACAAAAATCATAGTATTTGTGGTAATACAGTCAGTCTAAACTAGTAACACATAAATAAGCTTACATGCCCTTTTCTTTAATGAAGAAAAGTTGTGTTAATTGTTGTACTAAATAAACAGCTGAATTGTCCTTAGACTCTGTGTGCCTTTTACATAAGATAAGCACATCAATAGAAAACCACTGTCTCTCATCTACTGTAAAACCTTGATATATATCTTCAATGCTCCCACTCATGGATGGAGGTTTTGGGCTTAAAATCTCACGATACATGGCCCCGTTCATTCTTCTCTTAACACGGGATCAGTCGTCCTGTCCCCTATGCAGAAAAACAGCCCCAAAGCATGATGTTTCCACCCCCATGCTTCCCAGTAGGTATGGTGTTCTCTTGGGATGCAACTCAGCATTCTTCTTCCTCCAAACACGGCGAGTTGAGTTTTTACCAAAAAAGTTCTATTTTGGTTTCATCTGACCACATGATATTCTCCCAATCCTCTTCTGGATCATCCATATGCTCTCTGGCAAACTTCAGACGGGCCTGGACATGTACTGGCGTAAGCAAGGGGACACGCCTGGCACTGCAGGATTGAGTCCCCTCTCAGCGTAGTGTGTTACTGATGGTAGCCTTTGTTACTTTGGTCCCAGCTCTCTGCAGATCATTCATCAGGGTCCCCTCCATGTAGTTCTGGGATTTTTGCTCACCGTTCTCATGATCATTTTGACCCCACGGGATGAGATCTTGCGTGTAGCCCCAGATTGAGGGAGATTATCAATGGTCTTGTATGTCTTTCCATTTTCTTACAATTGCTCCCACAGTTGATTTATTCACACCAACCTGCTTGCCTATTGGAGATTCACTCTTCCCAGCCTGTGCAGGTCTAAAATTTTCTTCCTGGTGTCCTTCGACAGCTCTTTGGTCTTGAGTTTGGAGTCTGACTGTTTGAGACTGTGGACACGTGTCTTTTATACAGATAACGAGGTCAAACAGGTCTGTGAGAGCTAAAAAATCTTGCTTGGTTGTGGGTGACCAAATACTTATTATCCACCATGATTTACAATTAAATACTTTAAAAATCCTACAATGTGATTTTCTGGATTTTTTTCCTCATTTTGTCCCTCATAGTTGAAGTGTAGATATGATGAAAATGACAGACCTCTCTCATCTTTCTAAGTCGGAGAACTTGCACAATCAGTGTAATCGGTTATATATAGATAGATGTTGTTTGGATAGTGTCTTATTTTGTACACCAAATTATCTACTTGTGCTGCTATTATTGTCTATTCTCAGTCTGCTATTATTTGACTCCTCACTCTAGATTTTCAGCATGGACATTAAAGAAACTATAAGAATGACCATAATATTATAATGACCTGCTCCTGGTTCACTTGTGTTATTTTGGGAATGCCTATGAAATGCATTATGTAATGTTAGTGCCCTGGGATATTTCCTGACAGGAATAACAATATTTCAAATCTAAGCTGTATATATGTTTAATTTACAGCCATTTCTAGTATTAAAGCTTTATTTATCAGGTTGGCTATTTACTTCCAGTGCTAAAAACAGTGTCTCACAGCTGAATAATCCCATAAAAAATACAAGAATGAGTGTCGCTTGCTTCTGGGTAGAGCTATCTTACATAAAAGACACAGCACACGATGTCAGAAGGGGGCAAGCGAAGTTGAATTTTCCAGTCAAGTGAACAGGGTTTTATTTCTTTATTTACTCCTCCACGAGAGGCTGTTCTAGTCCTGTGGGTATTTCATTTGGATCTAAGGTAGTAGACAAACAGTCATGATGAGGAGATCCTGTTCAGAAAGACTGTACATGCAGGTTTGCTGTTCATATTCACCTGCGTACTGTCAAATCCCATCTATTCCTGATCTTAGGTGGTATATTATGCTCTTTTTACAGCAAACATTGGACTCGAATCTCAGCAGTTTGATCAAGAGGAGCAACGAGTTGGAGTCGCTGATGGCCAAGTTGATCCAGACCTGTCAGCATGTGGAGGTGAGCCTTATCTAGTTCACTTTACTCTGATTAGTAAATTGGAAATGGCATGACAAAATATGTCCTTGGTGTTGTCTCTATTAAAAACATATTATTATTATTATTATTATTATTATTATTATTATTATTATTATTATTATTATTATTATTATTTGAAGACATTTTATTTTATTAATATTGCCTTTAAAAGAAGGCTTATTTTGAACGTAAATGTCATAACTGACACTTCACACACCTTTAATGAGTCCAAATATCGATCCATAATGTACAATATCCATTATAAGCAAATGAATGGACTCTATTTAAGCAAACATACAGGTCTAGTCACCAAATGGAATAAAACATTTTGATTTGGAGAGAAGATAAATTATATCTGATTATATTTAATAAATACAATTATACAATTATACACATATAGAATGAACATTTAACAATTACTCTCTGAATACAGAGAAAACATGACTATTTTAGACTTTGGACATAATTGTAACCATTGCAAAGACACTACCCATCTCCTGAATGTTGTGGCCTCATCTCTCTGTTAAATTTTTTTTTCAAAAGTATTACTGTGAAGTGCATCGTGGCTCCTAACACACCAAAGCCATCTGCAGACTTTGATTATTTAGTCAATACTGGTACTCTACAGTATTCCATATAGCTTTGGTAAGTATTAAATATGGTGTTCAAACAGTTTCACAAGAATATATCATGGACGTAGAGTGATACCACATAATAACCATTTCTGATGGGTTTTTTGTTTTGTTTGTTTTTTCAAATATTCAAATACTCAAACATTGAATTCAATTAGGGAAAAGTGCAAAACAGAAAAACAGAAATTAGAATATGAAAATAGAATATAATTTTCACTAGTAGCCTCAGGGAGTCTCAGGGAGGAAAGGCCTGACACCTCGCCTGTAGGTGGAGTTACTAAAGAAAGGGTATAACTAAAGTGGGATGAAACTCAAATTATTTTATTGTTTTAAATCCATAATTTGCTGTAAGGTTATGCTGAAACTAATAGAAAATAACTAGCCATACACATACACTCTGTCATCTGATTAGTATCTAGCAGTACCATACCTGATTAATATTGCTTCTAAAAGTCTTAAAAAACAACAAGTAGTTTTTTGAATGGACCAGACTGCACCATGGCTATCAACCTATCAGGTGTAGCTTTAGAGTCACACTTAAAAGCTGTATGACTAACAATATCAGCAGAGTATTTAATAAATACGACACTTCTTATACGAAATCTCTCACGAATGGTGCCAAGTTAGCTTGTCTTATCTAGCTAGCCAGTTATAAATGAAACGCATGCACCGTCCTCATGATCATTTTGACCCCATGGGATGAGATCTTGCGTGGAGCCCCAGATCGAGGGAGATTATCAATGGTCTTGTATGTTTTCCATTTTCTTACAATTGCTCCCACAGTTGATTTATTCACACCACCCCGCTTGCCTATTGTAGATTCACTCTTCTCAGCCTGGTGCAGGTCTACAATTTTCTTCCTGGTGTCCTTCAACAGCTCTTTGGTCTTGGCCATGGTTGAGTTTGGAGTCTGACTGTTTGAGGCTGTGGACAGGTGTCTTTTATACAGATAATGAGGTCAAACAGGTGCCATTAATACAGGTAACAAGTGGAGGACAGAAGAGCTTCTTAAAGAAGAAGTTACAGGTCTGTGAAGAGCCAGAAATCTTGCTTGTTTGTGGGTGACCAAATACTTATTTTCCACCATGATTTACAATTAATTTTTTTTAAATCCTACAATGTGATTTCCTGGATTTTTTTTCTCGTATAGTCTCTCATAGCTGAAGTGTAGCTATGATGAAAATTACAGACCTCTCTCATCTTTCTAAGTAGGAGAACTTGCACAATCAGTGGCTGACCAAATACTTTTTTTGCCCCACTGTATCAGGTGTAGCTTTATAGTCACACTTAAAAGCTGTATGACTAACAATATCAGCAAAGAGTATTTAATAAATACGACACTTCTTATACGAAATCTCTCACGAATAGTGCCAAGTTAGCTCGTCTTATCTAGCTAGCCAGTTATAAATGAAACACATGCACCTTTTGGCATTTCATTTATTACGTTTTGCTTAACAACAGTTATATATGGACTCATTCCCATCTATGGTTATAAATGCAATAAAGTGCTCTCGCTCTAAATATGGATATGACACATCCATGGGTGGGGTGATAAACTAAGCAATGAAAAGTTTATCTGGGGTTTCATGAAATTTCCTTCAACATTAATTATGTAGTGCTTTTTTAACAACAGATGTTTCCACAAAACCTTCTTTAGCTGCTAAGGAGTTATATAACAAATGAGCAAATACTTGGCCAACACAAATGTGACCAACATGCTATTAGGTGGTGAAGTCACTTACTTGAGCTTTTATGGTAAGACTAATCAGACAGACAGGCCTGGTCTTACATTTTTATCAACAAAAAAGCAACTGTCCATCTTATGAAATACTCACTGTTGGCATTCCAGTTCATCTGAAAGATATCTGAGTAAGCTGGGAAGATTGGGGTTGGATATTTATGCAATGAATAGATATCTGGTTTTTGTTTCAGTTGCGGCACAATCAAAAAAATTCTTTTCACATTCAAATTGTTAAGAATGTGTCAGTCAAATGGAAAACATCTCAAGCAAATGTCCCTCTTATCAAAGCTCCTCATTCCGTTTTTAAAGTGGCCCGTTGTCAAGTCGCATCTCTTCAGGCATAAATGAATCACTTTTGGCTTTGTCAAGCACTATTTTATCACATCAGCCACACTCTGGCCAAGACACTCAGTGAAGCGAAGCTCTGCATCTCTCTCTCTCTCTCTCTCTCTCTCTCTCTCTCTCTCTCTCTCTCTCTCTCTCTCTCTCTCTGAAAATATACACGGCATAGCGAGGTTGTTAAGCATTGCTACACTTTCTGTATCATTCAACAAATGGAACGTCATTGTCGCAACAATACATCCCATGTGTGATTGTTTTGCAAGTTTTAATTATTAAACATTTTTGAATAAACTGCAAGTGATCTATAAATATATAAATTAAAACTGAAAAGGTCTGAAAGTGGATAGTCATGTCAACACAATCATATATGGCAGAAAATGCCAAACAATTTTATTAGATAATTATATGTGTTGCTAATTCTCAATATGGAAAAGTAGATATACAATGGGGGAAAAAGTATTTAGTCAGCCACTGATTGTGCAAGTTCTCCTACTGAGAAAGATGAGAGAGGTCTGTAATTTTCATCATAGCTACACTTCAACTATGAGAGACAAAATGAGGGGAAAAAAAACAGGAAATCACATTGTAGAATAAAATAAGTATTTGGTCAATAACAAAAGTTCAACTCAGTACTTTGTAACATAACCTTTGTTGGCAATGACAGAGGTCAAACGTTTCCTGTAAGTCTTCACCAGGTTGGGCACACACTATGCTGGTATTTTAGCCCATTCCTCCATGCAGATCTCCACTAGAGCAGTGATGTTTTGGGGCAACATGGACTTTCAACTCGCTCCACAAATTTTCTATGGGGTTGAGGTCTGGAGACTGGCTAGGTCACTCCAGGACCTTAAAATGCTTTTTACGGAGCCACTCCTTCGTTGCCTGTTTGGGATCATTGTCATGCTGGAAGACCCAGCCACGTTCCATCTTCAATGCTCTCACTGATGGAAGGAGGTTTTGGCTTAAAATCTCACCATACATGGCCCCGTTCATTCTTCCCTTAACACGGATCAGTCGTCCTGTCCCCTTTGCAGAAAAACAGCCCCAAAGCATGATGTTTCCACCCCCATGCTTCACAGTATGTATGGTGTTCTTGGGATGCAACTCAGCATTCTTCTTCCTCCAAACACGACGAGTTGAGTTTTTACCAAAAAGTTCATGATTTGCAATAAAAAAATTTTTTAAATGTGATTTCCTGAATTTCTCTTCTCATTTTGTCTCTCATAGTTGAAGTGTACCTATGATAAAAATTACACACCTCTCTCATCTTTGTAAGTAGCAGAACTTGCACAATCAGTGGCTGACTAAATACTTTTTTTGCCCCACTGTAGGGTAGTAATTCTGCAATGCCAAAAATGTGCAGATGATGTTTTTAGTATTTATTTAGTCCACAAGAAAGTCTTGTTCAACTTATATTTTTTAAGTGTATCTATGAAACTTGGCATAAATAAATATATAAATAAATAAACAGTAATAAAAACAGAAAATCAGAGAGTGCGTCAAAGTATAAACACCTATGAATAGATTTAAGAACAGCTTCTTTCCTCAAATAAAGTACTGAACAGTCAGAAACAAACTGGAATACTTATTCTCTCCAACAACATAGTCATTAAACATCTAAAAGCTACCCTACACTGGTGTTTACTTCACTTGTCTCTTTCCTTTCCTTATATGTTTTTGTAGTTACAATTTGTCCATAACTCATACTGTATACTGCTACTACAAATACCATTGATAGATACCTTTTTTCACTTCGATTTTTATGTTCTTACAGGAGTTAACATATTAAGTACGAGACCACATTCCAGTTAAATGCCTGGTCACATTATATGTCTAACAAACAACTCACACTGTGCCTTTTCTCCAATATTCTACAAAAATCGACAAAACTCTCTAAGTTAAAATTATAAAAGGACATGCTCCTGGAAACATTTTGAAACCATTCACCGATGTGATTGGTGATTCTGTACTTCATATCACAATATCATTCAAATTTTTAGACAGGATTCATCATAGCTTTATATTATTCCATAAGCCATTTTGCTTGTACATTAATTATATATCTGATTTTGTTTAAAAGTGCACAGTTCTAATATGTTTCAAAAAGTGAGGATAACACTACTTCACATTAGATCAAAGTTTACAAACCAACAGAACCAGTCAATGCTCACAAGTCTTATCTGGATGTGACCTTATTTATATGGGGTCCTGGGGTAATTTCCTCTTTAACAGGTGCTACTCGGTTATTTTGTTTTATGTTATTTCTGGTCTGCCATGTCAAATTGTTACGACTGTGTCAGTCAAATGATAAACAACCCAGTTAAGTACATTTTAATTCCAAGTTGTATCTTGGAGCATTTCAATGGGGGTAAATTCTGAACACAGTTCTCTGTAGAAGCATTGAGTTTTAAGCAGAAGAAAAACTGAAGTATAAATAAGCATATTAAGTGCTTCTTAAATTTTGTATGAACCATTCTCCTAATTTAAAATAGAACCACGACTGTATTCAATTATTAACAAATCATTCCACTTCCCATCTGACTCATTTAAAGTTTTCGCTCATCAGTAGTGGACACATAGGTGCCAGGCAGAGAGTATCATTGACAGACATTGTAAAACATTATCACAACTCAGCAAAAAGACACTCTCCCCACAGCGAGATCATTAAGAGCAGTGCTCAAAGGTCAAGGAACCCAATTACCGCGCTGAAAGAACTGAAGGGTGAATGAATAAGCCTATTTCACACGGTAAGGAAGTCAGTAAGGGTCTATGAGTGAAGCCACTACATCTTTCACAAGGTCTCAAACTTTAAACAATACATTCTTTCACATTCTTCCTCATCTTTTTTACACACCATGAAGCCCTGAAGTAGGTCATGGGAGGTAGGTCTGCATGGCTTAAGTGCTTCTGGATGATGAGTTATTCAGAATGGTGGATGTAAAAAGCCATTTTGCTGGGACACAAAGAAGATGGAATACATTTGCAGGAGGACAAGCGGTCGCAGAGAATATTTACCAAATACATACAGCTCATTTTTATGATCAAGAATATGACTATAAGGTTTGATTAAAGAACTGTGAAAGATTATTTTATAAAATAAGTATTTTTATAGTAATACTAAGAAGAATAAAATACGATCATCTCCAAAATGATTGTTTCCTTTGGTAGGGTTTGGTGCCTTTGGGTTATAGAATATATTATGATCTGGAATAATCTATATTAGACATGGATGAAGGACTAACTATTCAATTAATTTAAAAAAATGTATTTTTATTTTAAGATTTTTAGAGCCTGTTTAAAAAATGAATGGAAATCACTAACGACATTTACTGAAGACAATTCCAGAATATATAATGAGAAACATGAAGTTCTGTTACCACTAGTAAATGTCCAATCATCTCTGCAACCTGGTCAGAAGGCACTGGACTCGAACCCAGGTCACTTTGCCACCCAGTTTATGTATCATATCACTTTAATCACTATTAGTGCCTCATACAAAGCAAAGTATAATGATATTACTACAAAATTTAAATAGGACTGTGGTAGGACAAAATAGGACTGTGGTGGCCTAGCGGGTAAGGTACTGGACTATGGACCAGAAGGTCCAGGGTTCAAATCCCATCTCTGCCAAGCTGCCACTGTTGGGCCCTTGAGGAAGACCCTTAACCCACAACTGCTTGGATTGTAAGACTGTACCAATTGTAAGTCGCTCTGGATAAGGGCGTCTGCTAAATGCTGTAAATGTAAAATTTAAACAATATTAAAAAGTACTGTCACTACAGACCTACAGTGAATTGCCTACGTATTCACGCTCATTGAACTTCACGCAAAATTGCTTTTCTTAACTGTACTCACACTTTTGCACACTTTTAGACCACAAAAATGACCCACAATGACCACATAATAAAATAGTAACTTGCTTTCTTGTATAATTTAAGTGCATTCTGAATAAACATAATGTTTGTTGATACAGCAATGGTTTATTTCAAGGGGTTGAAAATCAGTTGATAATAATAAGAAATAAAGCATCGAACATTTACAACCCCAAATCAGAAAAATTTGGGAGAGTATAGAAAATGCAAATTAAAAAATATGCAGTGTTTCTTACATCTAGTTTGACTTTAATTTCATTGCAGACAGAATGAACCCCAGATATTTCATGCTTTGTCTAGTCAACTTAATGTCATTTTATAAACATCCATTCCAATCCAATCTAACTCAAGCTTGCAACACATTTCAAAAAAAGCTGTGATGTGATTTCAATCAGGTGATGTCAATAGGTGACTGTAAACATGATTTGTTACAAAAGCAGTATCCACAAAAGGCTGAGTTGTTGAGGAGCACAGATGGGCAGAGGATCTCCAGTTTATCAACGAATGCATGAGGAAATTGTTGAAATGTTTACAAATGTTTCCCGAAGAATGACTGGAAGGGATTTACATATTTCAGTCCTAACTGTTTCTGATTTGGCTTGTTTTGCAAAAATGCACAGACGTCCCTGGAAAAGATGTCGTCTTGAAGGCAGCTTATGTTGCTCTAAAATCTTGATGTACTTTTCTGCATTAATGCTGCCATCACAGAGTGTAAATGAGCTTCGCCACTGTCACTAACACAACCCCATACCATGACAGAGCCTGGCTTTTGGACTTGTAGCTGATAATGGTCTGAATGGTCCTTTTGGTTTTTGGTCCGGAGAACACACCATCCATTTCTTCCAAAAAAGAATACTGGAATACTGATTGGTCTGACCACAGTACACATTTCCACTGTGTTATGGTCCATCCCAGATGCCTCATAGCCCAGATAATTCAACACCGTTTCAGGACATGGTTAACATAAGGCTTGTTTTTTGTACAGTAAAGTTTTAAGTGACATTTGTGAATGTAACTCTGTATTGTAGTGCATGCTAAAAGTTTTCCAAACTGCCCATGTGGTTCTGTCAGCTATTGATGAACGACGGTTCTTGATGCAGTGCCATCTGAGGGATCAGAGATCGGGTGTTCAGTTTAGGCTTCATCCTTTGCCCCTTATGCACTGAAATTCCTCCAGATTCATTGAATCATTTAATGACATTATGCACTGTAGAGGGAAAAATGTGTAAATCCCTTCCAATCTTTCTTTGAGGAACATTGTTTTTATCCTTTTGTAGATAGTTTTTGTACCAAATCATGATTATAATCACCTGCTGACATCACCTGTTTGGAATCACATCATTATTTAGATTTTCACCTCATTACTAGCCCTAAGTTGTGCCCTCCCAACTTTTTTTGGAATGTGTTGCAGGCCTGAAATGCAGGAATGGATGTTTATTAACGAATGAAATTACATTGACCAGAAAAAAGCAGGAAATATCTTGAGTTCACACTGTCTGCAATGAAATAATTCATGTTTTATTTGCATTTTCCATACTGTCCCAACTTTTTCTGATTTGGGCTTGTAGATGATCTAGGCTTTTTTTCTTAATTGTTAATTAAAAGATTTTCAACCGCCTGAAATAAACCATTTTTGTGTAAATTCAGAATGGACTTTATTTGCACTTTCCATACATTGCAACTTTTTCTGATTTGGGGTTGTATTGAAACAAAAAAAACCTCATATCTTATTAATTTGTTTATGAGTTGTTAACTTTTTAATCAGAATGCAATGCTGTGTTGGTTTTTGTTTTTCTATCAGGTGAATGCCTCCCGACAGGAGGGCAAACTAATGGAGGAGTGCGACCTCTTGATCAACATAATTCAGGAGAGGAGACAGAGCATAGGGGCCAAAATCAAAGAGGGAAAGGTGGGCTCTACCATGCACTACACATGCAGCGACTGATTACTTCAGTCAGACTAGAATTTGGTAAATGAGTCAGGGTGAATACACAGTGCCAAAAAGCAAAAGCCTGTGGTACAGCTCTAAAATGTAAATGTTTAAGGCTGTACAGTATGCCTTTGTATGACCCAAATCCCTCTAAATCTCTCTGACCTACATGTAAATCACAGTATAAAGTAACTTAACTCTGGCACATATGGTGTCCCTAACTGACCTTTCTACATTATTAATGGCATATGTCCACTTATTTCCCAGTTTGGAAATACATTTGCTTAATGTATAGCATTGTAATTCCATTACACCACTGCAGAATGGCTGCACAATCCAGTCACATAAATCGTTGTTCATGTTCAGTGTCCGTCAGAGGAGGGTGCTTCGCTTCTTGTATTACCTGCTAATACTGGAACATTTTCTCTTCCCAGACTGTCCGGCTGCATAAACTAGCACAGCAAATTGCCAACTGTAAGCAGTGCATAGAACGATCCTCTGCTCTCATTACTCAAGCGGACCAGACCCTGAAAGAGTCTGACCATGCTCGCTTCCTCCAGAGTGCCAAGAGCATCTCAGAACGGTGAGAAAACACATCTGTGATCTTAAATTAGGACTACTAAGTACACCAACATTCATGAATCTAAGTACTGTATTAAATATAGAGTATATATATATATATATGTATGATACCAGGTCAGCTAATCTTGCTGCTGTTTTAGAGTTTCGATGGCCACAGCATCCTCCCAGGTCCTGATACCAGAGATTAATTTGACGGACACATTCGACACCTTCGCCCTGGATTTTACCAGAGAGAAGAAGATGCTAGAAAGTCTGGATTACCTCACAGGTAATTAGACATGCACTGTAAATGCATACAATATATGGTAAATACATTTGTCGATCCCTTAATTAGGTATTCCTCCTTGTTTCTGCACTCATTGTCCATTTTATCAGTTCCACTTAGCATACAGAAGCACGTTGTAGTTCTATAATTGCAGACTCTAGTCCATCTCTTTCTGTACATACTTTGTTAGCCAACTTTCCTCTGTTCTCTAGTGGTCAGGACCCCCACAGATCAGGTACTATTTGGGTTCTGGATCATTCTCAGCACCGCAGTGACACTGATGGGGTGGTGGTGTGTTAGTGTGTGTTTTGCTGGTGCGATTGGATCAGGCACAGCAGTGCTGCTGGAGTTTTGAAATACTGTGTTCACTCATTGTGCACTCTATTAGACACATCTACAATATTGCTCCATTGTAGACAATATCTCATCTGATGTTGTGTCAGTCATCATCTAATCATTCATGGCTGCTCACAGGATGCTAGTGGCTGGACGTTTACCAGCACAACAGAGTAAATGGGAATATTAAAGTATGTGCAGAAACAGGTGGACTATAGTCTGGAATTGTAGAACTACAAAGTGCTTCTATATGGTAACTATAACTGATAAAATGGACAGTGAGTGTAGAAACAAGGAGCTGTACCTAATAGTGATCGGTGAGTGTACTTTCCCAGTCAAAAATCTGGAAACACCTTGTAAGTCCTGTCTGCAAAAAACAATAACTGAATGTCCAATGCAGAAACTGTGTTGGGTCCAGATTTATTTATAATGTCTGTAAACTTCTCATTTTATCCGTATGAAAACAGCAGAAATCAAAACAAAATTAAATTGACCATCTTTGGTGTCTGGAAGCAAAGAATGGCATCACAATGTTGCCTGACCAAGTTTCTTCCACGCTTGAGACTGTGCCAATAAATAAATAAAATAATGAATGAATTAATTAATAAAAAAAAAAGATGGCCTAGCCTCTGCCTCTTCTTATACTCCTGAACTCACTCTTTCCCCCTACCACCCAACCAACATGTTTTAACCTTTTGTACCCTTTCTAAAAGGATTATATGTAATGAGGTATGTGTTCTTTAGCTAACTAAAGACAACCTACAGTGGTGCTTGAAAGTTTGTGAACCCTTTTTCTAGATTCCTAAGTCCTAAAAGTAGATAAAGAGAACCCAGTTAAACAAATGAGACAAAAATATTATACTTGGTCATTTATTGATTGAGGAAAATGATCCAATATTACATATTAGTGAGTGGCAAAAGTATGTGAACCCTTGCTTTCAGCATCTGGTGTGACCCCCCTGTGCAGCAATAACTGCAACTAAACGTTTCCTGTAACTGTTGATCAGTCCTGCACACCGGCTTGGAGGAATTTTAGCCCATTCCTCCGTACAGAACAGCTTCAGCTCTGGGATGTTGGTGGGTTTCCTCACATTAGCTGCTCGCTTCAGGTCCTTCCACAACATTTCCATTGGATTAAGGTCAGGACTTTGGCTTGTGTGCTGAGGGTCGTTGTCTTGCTGCATGACCCACCTTCTCTTGAGATTCAGTTCATGGACAGATGTCCTGATATTTTACAGAATCTCCTTTGTTCATATCATGATACACTTCCACAAACGTGTGCTGTGAAGAGCAGACTTTGATAGATCCCTGTTCTTTAAATAAAACAGGGTGCCCCCTCACACCTGATTGTCATCCCATTGATTGAAAACACCTGACTCTAATCTCTAATTAAAAATTTTTTGGCCTCACTGGTCCATAAAACAACATGCTCTCGTCAGCTGTAGCGGTTGAAGAGCATAGTGTGTAAAAAAATCATCTGTTCTCAGAAGTAACACTCATTACTAAGTCCCAAACTGCCACTGGAAGAAATTTCAACACTTTCCTCTAAAGTTAAATCAACAGAGCCTGCATACGAAGCAGCCCAATTTCATCCTGTGCAATGCTGACCATCAGCTGGAATTAAACAGAACCAGTTACTCCAGAATCTAACAGAATACTAGCCTTAGCAATGTTTCCCACACAATTTATTTACTTTAACTTGAGTTAGACTATTACCAAATTGACTGAACTTGAATCTCCACTTTAGTCCATAACATTGTACAACTGCGTGGTTAAACGTCAAAGAGATGGTACCAGGCACGGTTTGTTCAATTAGCTACAGCCTTGGTCAATGTAATGTTAATTTCAGATGCATTACAGTCTCCTCAAGGTCTGCTTTGTCATCCATGTTTCATTATGCACCATATTTTGAAAAGAAGTCAAAGGAGAACAAGCAAAGGAAGCATAATAAGGAACATGACACATTCTGCCATATCTCATGAACAGCCATTTACATGTTCACAATTATTATTAGTCATTATTATTATTACTATTATTATTATTATTATTAGTTTTTTTGGGAAATGCAGTTTGTGTTCCTTTAGCATACTAGCTTCACTCTTCAAACATATATATATATATATATATATATATATATATATATATATATATTATTATTACTGTAATATGAAATACCAATTTTAGGCATTCCTTGTGTGGTATATCCTATGTTTTATTTAACATAAACCACTACTCATATGATGCATTAGACTGGGTGGTATGAGCAGTGTGTCGTCCCCGGTCAAAGATGAAATGAAACTTATGCCACTGAGACCAAGTCATGAATAAAATGCAATTAGTACACATTCAGTTTATCATATAATTAGAGAACCTGAGATAAACACAGTTCCATGTTGGCTAAATTAGTTGGAATGCATTTGTATTTTCTGTTTTAGCACCAAGTTCTCCAGGTATTCGAGAGGAGCTGTGCACGGCCTCATACGACACCATTACTGTCCACTGGACCTCTGACGACGAGTTTTCGGTGGTCTCATACGAGCTTCAGTACACAATCTTCACTGGCCAGTCAAATATTGTCAGTAAGTAAGACATGAAATGTCATATAATGACCAAGACATGCTTAACCACTGACACATGGGTGTAGCGAATATAGCATTCTGTAATGCGCAGCTCCAAGAGCTTTACTGTGCAAAAACAATACATGACAAGCAGGAAGACCAATATAAAAATAGAGGAAGCTGGGCAGAGGCTATGATTCACTTCCCAACTTTAATTTGACACTTTCTCAGGAAATATGGTCATAATCAGGTCAGAAAACAGGCACAGCCACACTCATAAAGCAGGAAATAAAGCGTGCCTCAGTAACAGCAAACGTCATACAGATCAACCAAAGAACTTGGAAGCCATAGGCGGAATATGAGGGAAGTTATCTGATAAACGCTGAGAATCTGGCATTCCTTAGCTGAGGCCACGGTCCTTTTTAATAAGAAAGCTGGAACTGTGAAGACAATTCAGGAGGATCTCGGTAGTCAGTGAGAACTGGAAGCAAATAAGGAAGTGGAAAGTCTAGCAGTATAGAATGGGTGTGTAGAGTGTGGGAGGGGCAAATGGATCAGAACCAGGGTAGATATAATATTGAAAGTACTTCAGCGTCCAGTCATTAAATGTGTCTTGACTTTATTGGCCGAGCTCTTAAGAGTTATAATAGGAAGTAAAAATCTGTCTTATATACGTATTATTCACGTCTAAATGACAGAAAACTAGTATGGGCAGAAAATATGGTAACGTTCCTTTCGTTTTCGATAAAAGCTTTAAGTGTTATAAAAGATACAAAGATAAGAATTACTGAATTATACAGTACTGTATTAATTGCTTCATATTGTGTTGAATTAATGTTAGTGTTTCAAATAAAATACTATGTGCAAAGTATCTAACCACAGTGTGCCTATGGTAATGTCTGGTCAATGTCTATTTCACTCAATGTCCTGTTACACAGAATATAATGCTTACGGTAAGTGACGCATACCTGTATTTGTTATATTTTTGTTTATCTATCTAAGCTAGCATAAGTTCCAAGGATTGTGTGTTTCGGGTTTTGTGGAATATATTTCTCTTGCCTGTCCAGGTCTCTGCAACTCCGCTGATAGCTGGATGATTGTTCCCAACATCAAGCAAAACCACTACACCGTTCATGGTCTGCAGAGTGGAACTAAGTACATCTTCATTGTCAAAGCCATTAATCAGGCAGGAAGTCGCAACAGTGAGCCTGGAACACTGAAGACCAACAGTAAGTGCCTGCGCAATTTTGTCTTGGCACAAATGAAGAAATACCTGTTTTTGCCCAACCTGCAAACTGTATGCAATGAGAATGAAATGTCTACTTACATAAATTAGTTCAAGAGTGAGGGCCAAATTACTGAGAGATGCAGTTGAGGGGCAAGGAAGACAAAGGCAAACCCTTTTGAATTTTCTAGACGCGTCTATCATTTCTCAGCGGAAAGTCTATGGCAAAGTCTAAGGTGGGTTATCCTGAAATGCTTCTGGTTCAAGTGCACTCAACACTAAAATGTCTCATTTTGGTACTTGTTAAAGTAGAAAGTGTAATTACAGCAAGGGACAGACCAGATAAACTGCCTGATAGAGCTGCCACCATTATTACATAATCGTCTGATCGCAGTTATTTAAGATAATCACAATTTATTGAAATTACCACAATTTCTTAATTGGTGCTATAATATGTTCCGAGGACGACGCTGAGTAATGTTTGTTAATTCTATATTTTGGCATCTATGCTAGCAGAATTCTTTTTTTGGCTGATTTTTCACTTGACATTTTGTATATTTTGTATATTTGAAGGTATTTGTGTGAGGTTGTGGGTGCACGCACAGGCAGGCCTAGTAAGCAAGATAGTTGCATGTCAGTTAAAGTTTCATGCTTGGGACAGGCCTACTGTCTAAATAAGCATGTTTGATATGTTTGACATGTTTAACTGTGATTAATTTGTCTAAAGAGTGTCAGCCAAAAGACAAGGGAAAATGTGCTGACTTTGCTCATATTTGACTCAAGAAGGAAGTCTTGGTTATATCCTGACTTCAGACTCCAGCTGTGCGTGGTTTGCATGTCCTTCCAGTGTCTGCCTGGGCTTACTCTGGCTAACCCTTAACTAGTCGCTCTACAGTGGTGCTTGAAAGTTTGTGAACCCTTTTGAATTTGTATATTTCTGCATAAATATGACCAAAGTAGATAAAGAGAACCCAGTTAAAGAAATTAATCAAAAATATTATACTTTTATTTATTGAGGACATTTATTATTGAGGAAAATGATCCAATATTACATATTAGTGAGTGACAAAAGTATGTGAACCTCTAGGATTAGCAGTTAATTTGAAGGTGAAATTCGAGTCAGGTGTTTTCAATCAATGGGATGACAATCAGGTGTGAATGGGCACCCTTGCTTTATTTAAAGAACAGGGATCTATCAAAGTCTGCTCTTCACAACACACGTTTGTGGAAGTGATCATGGCACGAACAAAGGAGATTTCTGAGGGAGCTCAGAAAAGAGTTTGCTGATGCTATTTTCGGCTGGAAAGGGTTTACAAAACCATCTCTAAGAGTTGGACTCCACCAATCCACAGTCAGGCCGTCCGCGGTGCCATAGAAATTAGCATTGGTTGAGGACGAGTCCGGACTATACTTCCCCCACCGGATTTAACCCACAGCGAGAGAAGACGTAATGCATTGAATACGACAAAGGGTCATCGAGGACACCAAAGACGAAATCGCCGACCCCTTCTTCGCCCCTGAATCGCATCCAGCTTTATGTCTTCCCATCTCCTCTTAACAGCTTCTGCCTTTTCACGCGTTGTCCCTGGACCTCCTCAGCAACAAAGTCTCATGTACACAATCAATTCTCATTCTGCCAGGGCCCTTCTAGAAAAATTAAAAGCCCTAGGGAACAAGAACCTTTCAATCAGTAGATTTCCAATTCCACTTGATCGGAGGGGCGGACTGGAGGGGTAGGCCTCGAGGGACACAAAACAGGAGCCCAAAAATAGGCTTCAAGGGGGAAACACAGGCGTAACGCTAAACAATCTTCTCCCCAACAATACGGGCAACCAACCCTGTGCCACCCCAAACGAACAATGTCGATGAAAGATTAGTCCCTTCTTACAACCTCTCTCACACGCTTTCCTCCGTGTAAATTTACAAACATAGGGGGGGCCGATGGCAGGGCAAGTGGCGGAGACCAACGGAGAAAGTAACAATGAGAGAAAAAAGAAAATTGATGATAGTCAGTGCAGTTGGCTAAAGATAATGTGGAACGAGCCAGAAGGCCATTGGAAGAAATGTTTTGTGGATGGATGAGACCAAAATAGAACTTTTTGGTTTAAAAGAAAAGTGTTATGTTTGGAGAAAGGAAAACACTGCATTCCAGCATAAGAACCTTATCCCATCTGTGAAACATGGTGGTGGTAGTATCATGGTTTGGGCCTGTTTTGCTGCATCTGGACAGGACGGCTTGCCATCATTGATAGAACAGTGAATTCTGAATTCTATCAGAGAATTCTAAAGGAAAATGTCAGGACATCTGTCCATGAACTGAATCTCAAGAGAAGGTGGGTCATGCAGCAAGACAACGACCCTAAGCACACAAGCCGTTCTACCAAAGAATGGTTAAAGAAGAATAAAGTTCATGTTTTGGAATGGCCAAGTCAAAGTCCTGACTTTAATCCAATGGAAATGTTGTGTAATATTAGATCATTTTCCCCAATATATAACTGACCAAGTATAATATTTTGTCTCATTTCTTTAACTGGGTTCTCTTTATCTACTTTTAGGACTTGTGTGAAAATCTGATGTTTTAGGTCAGATTTATGCAGAAATATAGAAAATTCTAAAGGGTTCACAAACTTTCAAGCACCACTGTACATTGCCTCCAGTGAAAGCGTGTCTAATACTGAAATAAACTTTCTCCTGCCATGAAAAGCCATTGATGCTGATGTGGCCATAAATACATACATGAACCCAAACAAAAACTGCAAGTTAAATCAAATGCATCATTCCTTACATTTACTTTGACCTTTATTTCATTGCAGACAGTATGAACCCAAGAACTGTCAGCATCATTTCATTGATTAACACACATCCATTCCTGCATTTCAGGACTGCTTCACTTTCAGAAAGAATATATTGGTTATTTTGATTTGAAAAGAACATATCTGTATTTCAGCAATCTTACCCCTGACAGGTAAGACAATGGCACTTAGTTCACTACGACAGTTTTTGGGACAGCTGTAATGCAGTATGATCTCTCTACGAAATGCTATAAGTGAAGATAAAAGCTTTCTCTAGCAGAGGGTCAGTGTGAAATGCATTCTACCAATTTCGCTTGGCCCACGGTACCTTATCCATCACATCGTCCTTGTATGTGATATGATATTAAATGTCATGTTTTTGATTCCCCAGGTCAGCCATTTAAGCTTGACCCCAAGTCTGCTCACAGGAAGCTGAAAGTCTCTCATGACAACTTGACAGTGGAGCGTGACGAGATCTCCTCGAAGAGAAGCCACGGGCAGGAGCGCTTCAGCAGTCAGAGCAGCTATGGTGTCACGGGAAATGTGTACATTGACAGCGGCCGCCATTATTGGGAGGCTCTTATTGGAGGAAGCACATGGTAAGTCGGTAACAATCAACAGCAGAGATGTTTAAACATCGTGCAGTACATATCAGTCCAGGTTTTGCATTCACGACACCACTGCAAACAAAGGCAAATGGTGGCTGCCTGTCAATGATAGGACACATAATGGGCACCATGACAGCAAATTTTCTCCAACAAATGGTCTGGGCAGAGAAAGGAGACAGAGGTTCACTCTGTACAGGGAGCCAGTCCATGGCAGGGTTTTGGAACCGCACCACTGAGCCTTCACGCTTCAAGCTCAGTGTGGAGTTCAACCAAACGCCAAGGTCCAAACCAAAGGCTGCTGTTTTCAGCAGCTGGCTCCTACCTACACTTACTTAAAACAAAAAGAACGCTACCAAGTTGTTTGCTGCCTTCAAGACTATGATTGTTTTTCTGTCAGCAGGTGTCTTGTTGGCTTGTACTAGCTTTCTGTCATTCAGACATGAGTTAGACGTATATAAGACAGATTTTCATTTCTTTTTCCAATCCGTAAGACCTCAGGTGTTAAAGCGAATGGATCGGGTGGATGTTCAATGGTTAATTACATTATAATCATTACAGCTGTGGGTGGCTTGGTTTGTTTCTATTTTGGAGGATGACTTTTAGTAACTGGGAGGCAATCCCTACCCATCCAAAGTTTTTAGAAGGGGTTATAAAGCAGACCTCAGCAGAATTACCACCTAACTAGTGACTGGTGCCACTGATTGCCTTTTCAAACAATCACTAATACGTAGCTTTTTTCTAAGGTACGCAGTGGGCGTCGCTTACAAATCTGCACCCAAGCATGAATGGATCGGGAAAAACCCCCTGTCATGGGTGCTGTGCCGATGCAACAATTCCTGGGTGGTGCGTCACAACAGCAGAGAGATGTCCATCGATCCCTCGCCGCACCTAAGACGAGTCGGTGTGCTCCTGGACTATGATGCTGGCTCGCTGGCTTTCTATGACGCTGTGAGCTCTCAGCACCTTCACACTTTTCACGTCACTTTCACCCAGCCCGTGTGCCCCGTCTTTAACATCTGGAATAAATGTCTCACAGTGCTAACTGGCCTTCCCATTCCAGACCATCTGGAAGGTGTGGAGTCTTTTGACTGATACCATGAATATTTTGGAAATGAAAGAGTGCATGTCTCCGGCTGCTTACATTCGCTTTCACCAACTCTGGCTACGGCAAGATATGTCAATGAACTTTGGATACTCGCATCACAATTCCCATTTTTGTTTTTCAGCATGGACAGAGGACTTTTCTGAAAGCACTGAGAGACATTCCATGCAGATAGAGGTCTGAAAGCCCCAAATGAAAATGAAGAATTTAAAAGACTGTGCTCTTGTTGTATAATAATAAGCAGTGAAATATTTAAGAAGAAAGAGATAATTTGCTAAGTATTTTGGAGGAATTTTTTGCACATTGATGTCTATATTTATGAAAAAAGGGTAAGATCAGATTCATAGTTTAGTGCAGTTAGGTAAAAAAAAAGGTTGCTTAGTGCAATGCCACACGACATGCACATATAAAATAGCCAGCAATTAATTGTTTTCACGTCATAAAATAGGTCTGTCATAATGCAGCAGGTCTGACTGCATACACTGTATGGCCAGAGTATGCGTGCAGTGGTAGACTCAGCTATTACAGCCACAACCATTGCAAAACAACTATACAATCTAAAAAGACAAACACTGGAATTGAAATTTTCCATATGGTGCTGTCATAGACCAAAAATAGTCAGACTCCTGCTGTGCCTCAGCTCCCCTGGACAACTTTAAGAGCTGTTATTAAAGGGAAACATCTAGGAGGAACCACAGCTTAGCCACAAAGCGCTGTGCCACACAAGTTCATAAAATGGAACTGCAGAGTTAGGACTTCAAACAGCACAAAAACTGTTTGGCAAAAGCTTCAGGTTTTGGATTTCCATCACTATGTTACTCTGTATTTGCTGGAGAACTGTGAACTTCACCGAACTTTACATCTGGCAGTCTGATGCATGAATCCAGATTTGGAAGATACCAAAAATGGTACAATTACCTACGATGATGATAACTGTAAAGTTTGGTTAAGGAGAAACAATATTCCGGTGTCTTTTTTGATGTTGTGCCCCTTAGTTATACAGTACTCGGTACATTCTGAAGTGTTCTGTGCTTCCAATGTTGTAGTAACAATTTGGTGGTAACAATATCCCCCGGTTCCTCCAGGGTTAGCCAAGTTTGGTACAGAAGAAACAATACTGGCCTGCACAGTACCCTGATCTTGGAATAATTCCCACAAAAGTAGAAGGTGTTATAGCTGTAAAGGAGGGCACAATTTCATAACCGCACAAGGTTTTGGATTTGACTTTGAGTGTCTTCTTTCTACAAACTTTTGGCCATACAGTGTAAATACATTTCATGTGTCTTTTTTCATTTTCGATAACATAAGTGCTTCCTGGTTTTTGCCTCACTCTGGTCAATGACTGTTGTGGTATTCCATGTTTTTTTTTCTTAGCATATACAGTACATCTATTTTATGTTCTCGAATAAACAATAATTACAGTAATACACCTTTGTCACATGCCTTAGAGACTCGGCTACAAGTTGATAAATGAACTGAAAAAGTAAATATATATTGTGTGTGTCTTTTGTCTTTTCGCTGATATTCAAGACAAAACTGGAGCTCATCAGATTAAAATTGTGTTTTTGTGTTGACAATAGATTCCACAATTTACTGTGTATGAAGCTGATCACTAACCGTCATGACAGTTGAATTTATTAGCATTGTTTTGCATTGCTTGTATCCTGCTGAGCAGGTTCCAAATTGGTTTAAGCTCCTATGTCAACTGAAAAATGCCTGGAAGTGTATAGTATGTATTTTTTATCCTTTGTGTGTGTGAAGTTTTAATTTGATGGGATCTGAACACTTATAGAAATAGTAGGATTGGGTACCGATATGGACCTCATACATAGGTACAGTAATTTTAGGCTTAATGGCAATACATGATATGTATATCGGTTCTTTCTATGCAGTGGGCTAAATGTTCAGGTGCAAATCACAGCCGTATGTGAGACGTCACAGGCCCTTTTCTTCAAACGCGTGAGAACAGCTGTATATTTAGGTTAATGCATCTTCAAACGTTTCTGCACTTGCACCTCAAGGCTGCTGTATTGTAATACTGATGCTTTCACATTTAGGCTTAACCAGTGCTTAATTTGTACAACATCAAAGTAAGAAAGTGATCCAGCAAGTGGACATATGGAATGAAGACATCCTGGAATGTCTTTATCTTGCTTGCTCAATGATCCGGGTGAGTAAATCCCAGAAAGGTGAAGCAGTTCATCTGTAAACACGTTTGTTTTGTGGGAAAAATGTTTCCTCAGACATCTAAGTGACTTTTTCAGTCTCAGCTAGTTGGAAAACCTCCCCTAGCTTATACATAGATACCAGCACCATAGCTGCATTGTAACAATTAGACCGATGATCAGTTTCATATGCAAACTGGTCAGTAATTGCAATGGACATGTGTGCTATTCACAAAGGATTGGTAAATACCAGTACCAGGTCTTGTTCTGGCAGTAGCCGGCACAAATTAGGCAGAGGTCTTAACATTTCAAACAGATTTTCTTATGGTCATTTGGCATGCTAGTGTAACAATAATTTTGCTCAGCATGAAAGGCCTGGCATCTATGTTTTTTCCACAAGTCATTTAATTAAATATAGCACTTGTCAGAAGACAAAAACACTGCACACTCAGCCACTTCGGACTCATCACTTTGACAATGCTGTTCCCACTGTTGTTTGTCATAGCAACCGGTGCTTTTCATTGAGCTTCCAGTTTGTGAGGGCATCCTGCAGGGCTTCAGCTACAAGCTCCCTGGTGTGATCTTAGGGAAAATAGCTGCTCTGGAAAAAAACAGTTTTCATCTCCTAGTTTTCAAGGAAATGTAATGTCAAACTCATATACAGTGGTGCTTGAAAGTTTGTGAACCCTTTAGAATTTTATATATTTTTGCAGAAATATGACTTAAAGCATCATCAGATTTTCACACAAGTCCTAAAAGTAGATAAAGAGATCCCAGTTAAACAAATGAGACACAAATATTATACTTGGTCATTTATTTATTGAGGAAAATGATCCAATATTACATATTAGTGAGTGGCAAAAGTATGTGACCCTTTGTTTCAGTATCTGGTGTGGAACCCCCTGTGCAGCAATAAACTGCCGCCCTTATAACGTTTCCTGTCGCTGTTGATCAGTCCTGCACACGGGCTTGGAGAAATTTAGCACATTCCTCCATACAGAACAGCTTCAGCTATGGGATGTGGTGGGTTCTCACATTAGTGCCCATTCAGGGTCCTTCCACAACATTTCATTGGATAAAGGTCAGAACTTTGACTTGGCCATTCCAAAAACATGAACTTTATTCTTTCTTTAACCATTCTTTAGTAGACACGGCTGTGTGAATTCTTAGGGTCGTTTGTCTGGCTCAGACACACCTTCTCTGAGATTCAGGTCATGGAACAGATGTCCGACATTTTCCTTTAGAATTCTCTGAGCAATTCAGAATTTCATTGTTCCATCAATGATGGCAAGCGTCCTGCCCAGATGCAGCAAAAACAGGCCCAAACCATGATACTACCACCACCATGTTTCACAGATGGGTAAGGTTTTTATGCTGGAATGCAGGTTTCCTTTCTCCAACATAACGCTTTCTTTTAAACCAAAAAGTTCTATTTGTTCTCATCCATCCACAAAACAATTCTTCCGTAGCCATTCTGGCTCATCCACCGTCATCTTTAAGCAAAACTGAAGATGGCAGCATGTTCTTTTTGGAGAGCAGTGGCTTTCCCTCGCAACCCTTGCCATGCACACCATTTGTTGTTCAGTTGTTATTCTGATGGTGGAACTCATGAACCTTAAATTAGCCAATGTGAGAGAGGCCTTCAGTTGATTAAGAAGTTACCCTGGGGCTCCTTTGTGACCTCGCAAAAATATTAACGCCTTGTCCTTGGAGTGATCTTTGGTGGCGACCACTCCTGGGGAGGGGTAACACTGTCTTGAATTTCCTCCATTTGTTACAAAAACCTGTCTGACTGTGGGGGGGTGGAAGTCCAAACTCTTTAGAGATGGGTTTGTAACCTTTTCCAGCATCAACAACTCTTTTCTGAGGTCATCAGAAATCTCCTTTGTTCGGACCATGAGACACTTCCACAAACTGTGTTTTGAGAGCAGGACTTTGATAGATCCTGTCTTTAAATAAAACAGGGTGCCCACTCACACCTGAGTGTCAACCCATTGCTTGAAAACACCCAGACGTAATTTCACCTTCAAATTAACCTGCTAATCCTAGAGGTTCACATACTTTGCCACTCCACTAATATGTAATATTGGATCATTTTCCTCAATATAAAAGGACTAAGTATAATATTTTTGCTGCTAACCGGCAAAGAGGAGACGGTGTGCAGGTCGATTATAATTACCATACTGGTTATTAAAAGGAAAAACAGGGCTTCACCACTTAACAAAACAAGGATGGCTTAACAGCTCAAACAGAACTAGAAACAGGCATTTAACAAAACTGCTTAACCGAAACTAGAAAAGGCATAAAACCGCTTGCTGAACAGGCACCGGAACGGGGTTCTAACCGACTAACAGGACACAGGGACGGGCTTTTTTTAACCGCTTTACAAACACTTAGAACAGGGCATTTACCGCTTACAAACACTAGAAACGGGCAGTAACCGCTTTACAAAAACAATTAGAACGGGCCATTACCGCTTTACAACGCTTTAGGAACGGGCTTAAACTCTAACCAACACTTAAGGAACGGGCAATATGCATAACCGCTTTACAAACGCTTTAGAACGGGCTGAAACCGCTTTACAAAACACTTAGAACGGGGCATTTAAACCGCTTTTACAAAACACTAGAACGGGCTTAACCGCTTTACAAACATAGAACGGGACTAAAACCGCTTACAAACACTGTAGAAGGGCTTTAACTGATTAAACAAAAAACACTAGAACGGTTACCGCTAACTAAAGCAATAACACTTACCGCAAACGAGAGGAAACGAACAAAACCCGAAAGGATACCAACACAAACGTGGTCAAGTGGCACCGAAAAAAACACCGTCGGGCGAATTCAAAAGGTCCATAGACCAGGAAATACCCCGCAAACTTGGCGGAGATAGGGCTGTGCCTTCTTAAAATACAGCACCAAACAGCTGTAAACACTCTTGCAAGTGCCCTAGCTTCTCCCTCCGTTGCTCAGCAGTCGGCGAGGGCATAGGCAAGTCATGTCGGATCGCCCCATAGTGACGGGAACTCAAACGCCAGAGCAGTCGGCAGGGCGATCGTGACATTATCCCCCCTCTAAGGAGCCCGAGTCGAAGCCGGGCTCCTAAACAATGGGTCCCCTGGGACCCCACGGTCCTATCCGGGGGCTGTCTCTGGGCGGAGCCTAGGGGGAAAACGTGGCAAACAACAAACACTGTACAGAAACGAGGTCTTTGAAAAACACGCAGCTCTGGCAAGGTCTTGAAGAACGCCAAGGGACTCTGAGAACGCAAGGACTCTGAAGAATGCACGGACTCTGAAGAACGCTACGGCCTCCGGGCGGGCCTCTGGAGAGCTGACGCCTCCGGCAGGGCCTCTGGAGAGCGGTCGCCTCCGGCAGGGCCTCTGGAGAGCGGTCGGCCTCCGGCAGGGCCTCTGGAGAGCGGTCGGCCTCCGGCAGGGCCTCTGGAGAGCGGTCGGCCTCCGGCAGGGCCTCTGGAGAGTGGTCGGCCTCCGGCAGGGCCTCTGGAGAGCGGTCGGCCTCCGGCAGGGCCTCTGCCGGTCCACTGGATCTGCTTTCGCCCTCGGCGCAGCCACTGGATCTGCTGTCGCCCTCGGCGCAGCCACTGGATCTGCTGTCGCCCTCGGCGCAGCCACTGGATCTGCTGTCGCCCTCGGCGCAGCCACTGGATCTGAAACAGACAAGGCGGGTACGGGTACTGGATCTGCTGACGCCCTCGGCGCAGCCACAGGAACTGCAGAGACAATTTTTGTCTCATTTGTTTAACTGGGTTCTCTTTATCTACTTCTAGGACTTGCGTGAAAATCTCATGATGTTTTAGGTCATATTTATGCAGAAATAGAAAATTCTAAAAGGTTCACAAATTTTCAAGCACCACTGTATGGCTCACACGTCCTTATTGACCACATATCGTTTGTCAGTGTGAAATGAGTCACTTTTGTTTTTGTGCATTTCTGCCAGTGCTTCTCTTACTGTGTAGTTGCTACTGAGCAACTGGTAGATTAGGACCAATGGACTTTAGCAGCTTTTTAAAGTCTTCTTCTAATAATGTTACAACAGGGATAATATTATTAGCAATGTGATAGGCCACCATATTAGTTTTATCATGACACTTGGCAATTTACTTTTTATAAGGCACAACAATTGTAAACAAAGTCTGCAATGTGCAAAGTTTCGTACCACAGTTTATGGCACTGTTGTAAATGGTGGCACACTTTCGCATGCAAAATGGCATTCTCTACAGATGACATGGTTCTGCTGCATCTGACCTTTTAAATCTGAACCCTCTCCACACTGAACCAATTAACCCATACTGGACTTGTGGGAGAATCTGTGAGCAAGTAGAATGGGGTCTGCATGCAGAGGGATAGTGTGAGATGCTCTGAGAGATGCAAACACTGGTGCAGCTTTACAGAAGAAATAACTATATTGCCATAAATGGTATTGTCTCATCCGAAATCACATTATACAAGCCAGCCCTAAGAGATACCATAATCTGCACAAATGTTTAGACCTCTTTATTTCATTGATGTTGATGTGCCAATCATCATTTTGTATACAAACTGCACCTAGTCAAAGAGAGTTTAAAAATTTAAGATACACTGGTATCTCAGTTCTTGTTTCAGGAGGTGTGCCGAGAACCGAAAACAAAGAGTACCAAGTAAATGTTTCCCATAAGAAATAATGTGAATTGAGGTTCCAGACCCCCAGAAAATCCACACTGTATAAGGCATTATATGCATTAATGGCTGTATTGTACAGGTAAAGGGGAAATGTTCAACAAATCCATCATAAGTTAAATGTATCACGAACTGAGAAGTTTAATGAGTATTTGGTAGAGCGGTCTATACTGTATAATAGCAGAGCCTGTGATAAGTAATGATAAAAAATTTACAGTGGGGCAAAAGTATTTAGTCAGCCACTGATTGTGCAGGTTCTCCTACTTAGAAAGATGAGAGAGGTCTGTAATTTTCATCATAGCTACAATTCAACTATGAGAGACAAAATGAGAAAAAAAAACACCAGGAAATCACACTGTAGGATTTTTAAGTAATTTAATTGTAAATCATGGTGGAAAAATAAGTATTTGAGTCAATAAACCAAAAGTTCAAACTCAATACCTTTGCAAAAATAACCTTTGTTGGAAGACAGAGGTCAAACGGTTCCGAAGGTCTTCACCAGGTTGGCATGGCACACCCACTGTAGCTGGTATTTTGGGCCCTTCCTCCATCAGATCTCCTCTAGAGCAGTGATGTTTGGGGAACACGAACTTTCAACTCCCTCCACACATTTTGATGGGGTTGAGGTCTGAAGACTGGCTAGGCCACTTCCAGGACCGTGAAAGGCTTTTTACAGAGGCCCCACTCCTTTGTTGCCCGAGAGGGGTGTTGGGATCATGTCATGCTGAAGAACCCAGCCACGTTCCATCTTCAATGCTCTCACTGATGGAAGGGAGGGTTTTGGTTTTCAAATCTCACAATACATGGCCCCTTCATTCTTACCTTAACACGGAACGGATCAGTCGTCATGTTCCCCTCTGCAGAAAAACAGCCACAAAGCATGATTGTTCCACCCCCAGCTTCACCAGTAGGTATGGTGTTCTTGGGCTGCAAATCAGCATTCTTCGTCCTCAACACGGCAAGTTGAGTTTTTACAAAAGTTCATTTTGGTTTCATCTGACCACATTTATTCTTCCCAATCATCTTCTGGATCATCCATATTGCTCTCTGGCAAAATTCAGACGGACTGGCCATTGTACTGGCTTAAGCAGGGGGACACGCCTGGCACTTTCAGTATGAGAGGTCCCTTCTTGGCATAGTGTGTTACTGATGGTAGCCTTTGTTAATTGGTCCAAGCTTCTGATATATTCATTCAGTCCCTCCGTATTGTAGTTCTGGGATTTTTGTCACCGTTCTCATGATTCATTTTGACACACAAGATGAGATCTTGCGTGGTAGCCCCAGATTGAGGGAGATTATCAATGGTCTGTATATCTTCATTTATTACAATTTCTCCCACAGTTGATTTATTCACACCAACCTGCTTGCCTATTGTAGATTCACTCTTCTGGTGCCAGGTTCTACAATTTTCTTCATGGTGTCCTTCGACCAGATCTTGGGTCGGGCCCTGGTTGAGTTTGGAGGTCTGACGTTTGAGGATGTGGACAGGCGTCTTTTATACAGATAAGAGGTCAAACAGTGCCATAAGACAGGTAACCTGTGAGAGGAAGAAGAGCTTCCTAAAAAAGACGTTACAAGGTAGGGAGAGCCAGAAATCTTGCTGTTTGTGGGTGACCAAATATTATTTTTCCACCATGATTACAATTAAATTATTTAAAAATCCTAAATTGTGATTTCATGGATTTTTTTTTCCTCATTTAGTCCTCATAGTTGAAGTGTAGATAGATGAAAAAATTACAGACTCTCATCTTCTAGTAGGAGGAGAACGTGCACAATCAGTGGGCTGGACTAAATACTTTTGTCCCATGTACATAGTGAGCTATGATGATAATTGTGATAAAGTAAGTTAATGTTTAAAAACACTACATTAACAGACCAATCATTAAAACACATATTTATAAAAAAGTGTCGAAACACCTCATGTAATTTAGTGAGTAATGGATTGAAAGTGAAATGGAAGCAAAAACACGGCTTGTAATTGGTGAAACTCAGGGCCAATCCAATACAGCAATTAAAGGACAGTATGATGGCTGGTAACACATTCCCTGGAGTGGCACAGTGGAGCACTTTGGTTAGCGTTAGTTTCCTCACAGCTCCAGAGATAAAAAACCCCCCCCCCCCCCCGTCGAACTTGGAACTCACTGTGTGAAATGGGTATTTCCTCACTTTATACCCTTACCTGGGTCCTCGAGTTTCCTCCTCCATTCAAAAGACATTTGCATAAATTAATTGGTTTGCTCTGAATGGCTCAGGTCTGGAGAGGGGATGGTCAATCCGGTCCCAGACACACGTTGCTGGGATTCCCCCTCCTATACCTACTCATTGTTAATTTTTATCAGCCCATGTGGCATGCAGACAATGATAATCATAAAGATTACAGCCAGCAAGCTTTAGATCACATTATATCAGCCCTCAGAACGGAGACCACAAATGTGGATCTTTGTGATTGTGATCGTGGCAAATGCATACAGGCAAATAATGGGGTGTGTAGCTCAGCAGGCAACCACGCCTACTATGATGGTATCTGCAAAAAGTGCAGGAAACTACAAGTATGGAGAAAACGCTGACTGTGGCTGAGGGCGGCTACCACAATAGCAACAACGTGAGCAAGTTTATTGATGAAAACCAGACTGAGTTCTAAAACTGGGACTGGAAATGAATATAAGGGCTGTGGGAATTCATGAAAGATTCAGAAAGTCCTAAGCCCATCTGTTGTATTGATGATTTCTCACTGAGGTGCTGGTGGAAACTAGTTTTGCCAATCCGCCTAGCTTGAACTGTGCGCACGGGTACCCCAAGTCCTACACCTTGCATCCTCAAGGCACCCTAGACTGCGTCATTACAGCACAAAGGGCCTTATGGTAAAGCTGGCAAGGCAGCATGAACAGCTCTTAGTGGGAGAATCCATATCACCCTGTGTGTAAGAGGAGCCATTGTGTGTCACAGGGCTGCATTTAACCAAGACAAGTCTCAGCTGCTCAAAGGAGGGGCTCAATTAGGGGTGTCGAATATCTGCACATCTGCTAAGGTTGTAATGATACATCATAACACGATGCATCAAGATGCACAAATGTGATGATGTGCTTCAGGGAATTTGACAATGCGTTATTTTTATTATGCCACCTATTATGCCACCTAATTTTTATTATGCCACCTAACACCAGGGGCTGTGGTAGCCTGGCGGGTAAGGTACTGGACTAAGGACCAGAAGGTCCAGGGATCAAATCCCACTTCTGCCAAGCTGCTCCGTTGGGTCCTTGAGCAAGGCCCTTAACCCACAATTGCTTGGATTGTAAGATTGTATCAATTGTAAGTCACTCTGGATAAGGGCGTCTGCTAAATGCTGTAAATGTAAATGTAATGCAATTGCATTTTTGAACACCAGAGGGCGCAATCATGTACTGCCAGATGCATATCTTCCACTCTCAGTAAGCTTGGCTGTTTATTTATATTTTTTATTAACAATATCACTTAGTTCTGTAAATTTGATGAAATTGTTACAAACACACATTTTGTTGCAGTAGCATTATTTAAAACGCACAATTTACTTTAATTGCAAGGGACTACAGGTACAAGAAGAGTGCACATTATTTTGAATAGTTATTCTCCAGAAATCAAAAGCAATGTTTTCACTTAGAGCATGCATAGAGCATTCTGTTTACTTCTGTAAACGTCTTTAAACCTCTGTTTCTAGTAGTTTCTTTTAATTGCAGGGGACTCAAGGTAGGACTGTGGTAGCCTAGTGGGTAAGGTACTGGACTATGGACCAGAAGGGCCAGGGTTCAAATCCCACCTCCGCCAAGCTGCCACTGTGGGCCCTTAACCCACAATTGCTTGGATTGTAAGACTGTACCAATTGTAAGTCGCTCTGTATAAGGGCGTCTGCTAAATGCTGTAAATGTAAGATGTTTTTCTTTGTTTGAAAACTTATACAACATAATGCATTGTTCTGCATGGTTCATACTTCTGAAACACAAATGGAATGTCTTGATCAAATGTAAAATCGATAATCGTGAGAAAATCAAATCATGAATCGATTCAAATCATGAGCGGTGTATAGCGTTACACCCCTGATGTCTACATATCCATTTTGATCAGCCAGCAATGCTGAAAAATTCCTCACTGGACAGATTGAACCAGCCTTACAGAAATAATGGCAGAGTGACACACCAATCTGCAAAAGTAAAATCCATGGGTTCGCTGCTTAACGAAGACTGCCGACAGACTGGGACACTTCGTTGCTCTCATTCAATGATGTTTTGATTATATGAATTTTCCCAGAGGATTTGTTTAGACTCACAATCTCTAATGTCTAAATTACACCGCCATTGGTAATATTGGTTTTGTGTCCACCCAAACACGAACATTCACGTCACATGTACTTCAGAAATGTGCACGAATACCTAATAGAGCAATATGCATTGGATTTACTCACATTTCTCTACGCTGGTTAAATATGGAAATGATTTGGTCTATTATGGCTGCAGTTTGATTGCTCAGACTAAATGTTTCCACTGATCAGAAAGACTTACATCACCACTGTTAATACAACTCAAGATTTCTGTCAAGAATAACGGGGAAGGTTCATTTCCCAAAACTGAAAAGTTGCTTTTTAAAGAGTAAGGATCATGTTGTTTTTCAGTGAGACAATGCTCTTGCTGACTCTGTGAAGACCACCAACAAGTGGTTTGAGAATCAGGCTCATATTTAGTCTAGTCAGAGTGCAGATTTGAGCCCCAAAGACAATACCTGGTCTCACATTAAACAGAAAGTACATACAGAAAGTACTTATCAACTGTTTGAAGCCATTACTATTGAGTAATGTACTTTCTGTCCAGTGCTGTCCGCATGTTTACTCACAAAACTTAAACACTGAAGAAATCAAAGGAAAAATGTATCCCATATTAAATGGCTTTATCGATTTGATTAAGTCTTGCATTTCCAGGCCAGCTTTGTGTTGCTGATTGTGTAGGCCTACAGAAATACCAAAATCCACAGCACAAAATGGTGCACTATGTGCCAAAACCCCTCAGCCTTATCGTATTAAGGGCTGTGTTCCCTTTGAAATTTAATACAATTCAATCTATATGTCAAAAGAAGAATAAATCCTCTTAAAAACCAGCATGCTGTATGTGAGTATGGTGAGAAGGCAGACAGCCTGTCAAGCCCATCAAGCCTGCTAGACAGCATCATCCAGATGTATCACTCAAAACAAATCCGCATTTGACATTACAGTTTCAAATAATAAGGAGATATTATAATAACAGATTCACAAATCACCTGAATTTTACTCCTCCTGCTACACAGCAGATACAACTGACAAATAGGACTTTTTTAAAATTGGTGCTACAGAAGTAAACAATAATGAGATCGGATCTCTCTCCTCAGTATAAGAACGAAGCAATAAAATCTATGCAAATAGACAAATGAAAAAGACCACATATTTCAGACCACATATCACCACTACTGGAGAAAAATGATTCACCAGGGGGCGCCTTCTTCCCACTTTAACCCTGGCTTCTATTTCTTCCTTGGCAGGAAAGCAAAATCAACTGTAATTCAACTGTATGGCGAATCACACAGATTGATCTCAGTCTTTAATGAAGACTTCAAAATATTAGCTAAGGCACATGCAAAATGCCTTTGATACTCTGAAACTAGATCAAATCCTGAAACAGGGTTCATCCTGGATATTTCATATGTTAACATCCGTAGGCCACCATGAGCAGATATGTCCAAACACAATAATAAATACACAATATGGACAAAAGTATTGGGACACACCTCCATTCTTCAGTCCCATTTCCAAGTCAGTTCATGGAAATTAACTTTCTCCCCCTATATTCCACAGTCAACTGTGAGTGGTATTATTGAAAAGTGGCAGCGTTTAGGAAGTGCCACAACTCGTTAACTTATAGAACTTATAGACCTAGTGCTGATGTACATAGTGGACCTCCTCTGGCATTTCTCCTTCAAATGAACTGCTAATCCTAGAGGTTCACATACTTTTGCCACTCACTAATATGTAATATTGGATCAATTTCCTCAATAAATAAATGACCAAATATAATATTTTTGTCTTATTTGTTTAACTGGGTTCTCTTCATCTACTTTTAGGACTTATGAACTTTATTATGCAGCAACATAGAAAATTCTAAAGGGTTCACAAACTTTCAAGCACCACTGTAAATTGTAGTGGTGTAACTTGTATTTGTCCGTTGCATGCTGGATGAACTTAACTCCACTGCCTGCTTTGTTTGGCATATATTCGGGAAACAGTGTAGTTAACCACAACGCCCAACGTGTCGTCCTTCAGTATGCTTCTCGTCAGACGGCTCATTCTTCTACACTGAAAGCATTCTGCTCCACCCTCTAATAAGTTGTGTGAACCACCTTAAACTGGAAATGATAAAATACTGCCTGAAAACATCTGGTCATTTTTAGTAATATTTCTTCCCTTCCTGGAATATTTTGCTGGACTGGAAAAAGCCAGTGGCAACAATCACTCATCATGAAAATATTTAACCACCACAAAATCATGTACATATTTGCCACATAAGGTGCCGTGCATCCGCTTTTTAATAGTACTGTTAGTAGTAGTAGCAGTAGTGGTTTTGAATGTTATTTTTTTCGCTTAGATAAAAAAGAGAGAGACTGAGGTATTGTTGGGTGGGTGGGGGAGGGAATGTTGAGATAGATGGAAAAAAAAGCTTGTATTCATACATTTTCACACATTATTTGCTAGGGCATACTAATTTTGCTTAGGTATAAGGATACCTATTAAGGTTAGAGATGCACTGATTGCAATGTTCTTGGCCGTTTCCGAATCATATAGAAACATTTTTGGCTCTGCACTCTTTCATTCTCTAAGTTTAACCTCTTTGCCTCATATGAGCATATGAACATACAGTGTGGCAAAAAAGTATTTAGTCAGCCACTGATTGTGCAAGTTCTCCTACTTAGAAAGATGAGAGA